>CM074303.1:8235147-8290888 GCA_037194245.1 Opsariichthys bidens
AGATTTCACATAGGTTTAGGGTGGTTTGGGATTTATTGCTGGTTTATCTGAGAATTCACGTACGTTTAGGGTGGTTTTATGTGGTTTATTGCTGGTTTACCTGAGAATTCACGTACGTTTAGGGTGGTTTTTTTGCTGGTTTATCTGAGAATTCACATAGGTTTAGGGTGGTTTGGGATTTATTGCTGGTTTATCTGAGAATTCACGTACGTTTAGGGTGGTTTATGTGGTTTTTTGCTGGTTTATCTGAGAATTCACAGGTTTAGGGTGGTTTGGGGTTTATTGCTAGTTTAGCTGAGAATTCACATAGGTTTAGGGTGGTTTATGTGGTTTATTGCTGGTTTAGCTGAGAATTCACGTACGTTTAGGGTGGTTTATGTGTTTTTTTGCTGGTTTATCTGAGATTTCACATAGGTTTAGGGTGGTTTGGGATTTATTGCTGGTTTATCTGAGAATTCACGTACGTTTAGGGTGGTTTATGTGGTTTTTTGCTGGTTTATCTGAGAATTCACAGGTTTAGGGTGGTTTGGGGTTTATTGCTAGTTTAGCTGAGAATTCACATAGGTTTAGGGTGGTTTATGTGGTTTATTGCTGGTTTAGCTGAGAATTCACGTACGTTTAGGGTGGTTTATGTGTTTTTTTTGCTGGTTTATCTGAGATTTCACATAGGTTTAGGGTGGTTTGGGATTTATTGCTGGTTTATCTGAGAATTCACGTACGTTTAGGGTGGTTTATGTGGTTTTTTGCTGGTTTAGCTGAGAATTCACGTACGTTTAGGGTGGTTGATGTGGTTTATTGCTGGTTTATCTGAGAATTCACGTACGTTTAGGGTGGTTTATTGCTGGTTTATCTGAGAATTTGCATAGGTTTAGGGTGGTTTATGTGGTTTATTGCTAGTTTAGCTGAGAATTCTCGTATGTTTAGGGTGGTTTTTGTGGTTTATTGCTAGTTTAGCTAAGAATTCATGTAGTTTCAGGCTGGTTTATATTGTTTATTGCTGGTTAGCTTAAAATTCACGTAGATTCAGACTGGTTTATGATATTTATTTCTGAGAATTTAGCTGAGATTTCATGTAGGATCAGGCTGGTTTATGCTATTTATTGCTAGTTTAGCTGAGGAATCATGTTGGTCCAGGTTGGATTATGTTGATTATTGTGATAATATCATTATTGTGAATTCTTTTGGCCACAATATCATGATACCTCTTTTATAGAGCCAGTTTAGCTTTTGTATCTGCTTTACTATGAAGCTGGTTAATAAAAGAAGTTTTGTTGCTTAAGAAGTCTGGTGATGACATCAGCCTCCAAAACACAGCATAGACTGGTGACCAGCTAACAGGGTAGTTTGGGTTGTCATAAATCAGATTGAAGTATCCAGGTGTTTCGATCTATGTATCCATGCTCACACACTCTCCCTGCTGCAGTTTTGGACCCTGATAAATTGCTTCAGGGCATCTGGGTGATGCAGCTCAGCGAGACCATCTTTGGTCCTCCGAGATCTCTGTACTCTCCAGACACGCCAGCCAGATGGTCGATGGGGTGTGTGTTTGTGTGTTGGTGTGTGGCATCACGGTAGGACCGGCAGACCTCAAAGCCCTGTTGGTTTCATGTCTTTTATGGGTTCTGATTTTCCTGTCTCACTTCACGCTCTGTGGCTTTTTCAGCATCACTAGATTGGCAAACGAGGTCTGAAATGGCCTCGTTAAACCAAACGGGAACGTGTTTGTACACATTTAGAGCTGAGATGAATGGCAAATGACCCCAAAAATCATATTCGGACCAGCTGATTGAAGGTAACTGCAAAAATGCCTGAGAAGAATTATGTTGGTTATGAAAAGAATATGCCACTTTGTTGTTTTCTAATGCAGTAATTGACTTGATTGTGTTCTTAGATTATCATCTTGTGTCTATTATCAGGTTATTCATCAAGAAGTTGGGATAAACAACTGGAAATCAGTGCAACTCTGAAACGTGAGTTTAGAGTTTAAAAAAGCCATAAAAATCCGTCCCCTCTGAAAGTGCTGCGCTGTCTATTTGGATTTATGGCTCTGCGTCACACAATACCACCCCCACCCTCCAAAAACCTTTTTATCAGATGATTTAAAAGTCACCTGGTTGGGGGCAGAGCGAATATATGTAAGTGCAATCAGCAGAAAGAGCTAGAACACCTTCTTTTTTTTTCTCTCTCTCTTTCTCTGTGTGAGACTGGTCAAATGGCGCATTGGGTAAGTGGCCCCGTCAGCAGATATGGGATCCTCCCCAGTGTGTCCGGAGAGGAGATTGTGGCAGGGTGAATTGATTATTGTGGTATGTTTCCAAAGGTTGTTAAGGCCAAGCTTCAGGCCGACTTAAAGGGATAGTACACCCCAAAAATTATAATTCTTCCCCCATTCTTGTGTGGGTTTCTTTCTTCTTTGAAACACAAAGGAGACTTTTTGAGGAATGTTCAGTTATTTTCCGTACAGTGAATGTGAATGGGCGTGGATGCTGTCAAGATCCAAAAATGACAAACAAAACAAAAAAACAACAACATCATAAATGTATTGTCAGTATTGTCATTCTGAAGTCATAAGATGCCTTTGACTTCAAGTCATTATTCACTTAAATAATTAAGCATGTCCAAAAATTTTTTTTTTTTTAAAGCAACATATTTTAAACACTATTTTTGAAATGTTTTTGAATAAAGTCTCTTATACTCACAAAGGCTGCATTTATTTGAACAAAAATACAGTTAAAACAGTAATATTGTAAATTTTCTTTTTAAAATATTTTTTAAAATATAGTTTATTCCGGTGATGTCGAAGCTGAATTTTTGGCATCATCACTCCAGTCTTCAGTGTCACATGAGCCTCCATAAATCATTCTTCTGCTCAAGAAATATCTCTTTGTTGAAAGCTATGGAAGCTTGTTTCTGCCATGAAATAAAAATAAAAAAATTGCCACTTTTTATCTCACAATTCTGACTTTTTACTCAGAATTGACCCTTCGCAAAACCCGCCCCGTGTGGCAATGCCCGACAACCCATGCGTTCTCACGCCACACATCATGTTCTCAAGCAGCGATAAATACACCGCGGAGCAAAGAGGACACGTATGAAACAGTTTCATATTTAAAATATTCTAATTTAAAGAAGTTTAAACATTAAATACCGTAGAGTGTCTCTTTAATGTGTCGTGACAGATCGCTGTAGCTCCTTCAAGCGGCTCGTGAACCGATCATCTCTTCATACTAGTTCATTTATGAGTTTTTAAGTTCACCAACGTTAATCTACTAACTCCCCTGACTCCTTTGTCAGACAAAATAGCGGATTCGGGGTTATGATTGGTCAGATCGCCTGTCAATCAAACTGGGTGAATTGCGAGTTTATTTATTGCAATTCTGACTTGTATCTCGCCATTCTGAGAAAAAAAAGTCTCACAATTGTGAGAAGAAAAGTCAGAATTGAGAGATAATTGTCACAATGACCTTTTTTTATTTAGTGGAGGAAACAAGCTTCCATAGAAAACAATTTTATTCACTGATGAATAGAAAGTTCAAAAGAACTGCATTCATTAGATTTTTTTTGTAACATCTATATCTGTTCAGTGTAATTTTTGATCAATTTAAAGCGTCCTTGCTATAAAAAAGTGGTAATTTATTAAAAAAAAAAGATAGCCTTTACTGACTCCAAACCTTTGAATGGTAGTATGTGAACGTGTGACATTACTAGCAGGAGATTTTGCAGTGGCGGCTCTAACCTTCATAAACACTTTTTCTGAGAGATGATGCCATATGGTGTAAAACATTACTGATTTGTTTATGCTTTTCAACTGATGCTTCAAGACTATCACAAATCAGCTGGATGGTGTTTGCTTTGGATGACACTGCCTCCACATAAATGATTGTTGCATTCGTAAGTTGCTTTGGATAGAAGTGTCTGCAAAATGAGTAAATGTAAAGTACATAGCTTGGTGGCATATTTATACTAGCATAACGACAAAGAATGGTTGTAGAATGCGAGAAGCCATCATTAATGTGCCCTTCATTGAGGTTTGGGATACAATGAGGGCGAGTAAATGATGACAGAATTTTAATCTTCGCGTAAACTATTCCTTTAAATTCCCAAACTTCCCCCAGCACCTCACAAAAGCCTGTTGTCATCGTGGGGTCTGTTTTGACTGGGACTGTTTTTTCTCATTGTCTTCTTTCTTTCCCTGCACTGTCATTTTTTTTTTGAAAGGAAAGAGGCATTTTAATTAAAACTTTAGGCGGCACAGGCAGCAACAGAGAGAGTTCTGCTTCCTGCCCAGAGCGCAGCCAATAATTGGTTCTGTTCAGTCTCCCTCTCCCGCTGTATACTCGCTTAAATGGATGCAGTTGTTCAGTTTGTTGGTCTTTTTTTTCCCCGTCGTCTTTTCATTTGGGCCCCCCCTCCCTTCCGCCTCTCCAAACAGAGGTGAAACCCGAGTCCATGTCTGTGTTTGGGTTGCAGACGGAGGGGCTGTAAAGATCTGGATGTATGAAAGACGGGTTTGAGTTTAAGGAGCCTGAGAAACAAAGCAGCTCATTTATTACTCTCTTAATGAAAGCTGCTTCTAGTGCTCTGCCATAATGGTTTAATTTCACCTCTCGAGCCCCTGGATTAGTCCGTGAGGCACAGGAACACTGTGGCGGAGGGAGATGAAGGGGCTGCTGGGTTGATTTTCGAGTTCTCACATAGTCGCTCTCTCAGAAACTTTTTCAGCCATTGAGCTGTTAATATATTCTTTTTATGGTTGTTATTGAAAGAGCGAAGCAAAAACAAGCGTTTGTTCCAGAATATTACCAGTAACTTGGTGCCACATTCGGAGTTTGTTGACAGTCTTCCAAGTCATCCTGGTCTCAAGTCATTCATTTTTATAGCACTCATGCAGACAGTCGCAAGTCCAGCTTTTTCTGTCCTCTTTTTATACTTCTCAAAAATAAAAATAATAAGATGACTTTTTTTTTTGCCACCATGATGGCTTTGGTGTCTGGTTGCTAGGGTGTTGTGTTTGTTTCCTAGTGTTTTGGTATGTTGTTGCCAATAGAGCGCATTAGTTTTTCAATGGCGCTGGATCCGGAAGTCTTTTTTTAAAGAGTGTTAGTTAAAGAGTTATAAGCCACAAACCAAGGCAGTAAGTTGCAAGGTGAATCTCATCATTATAAGCATTGATTTGAAACAGAAAAAGTATTTAAAGGGTTAACTCACCCAAAAATGAAAATTCTGTCATTAATTATTCACCCTCATGTCGTCCACACCAAGACCTTCGTTCATCCTTGGAACACAAATGAAGGTATTTTTGAAATCTGACAGGTATATGACTAGTCCATAGACAGCAATGTAATCAAAACTTTCAAGGTCCAGAAAGGTACTAAAGACATCGTTAAAACCGTCGACGTGACTGCAGTGGTTCAAACTTGATTTTATGAAGCGAAGAGAATATTTTTGTGCGCAAAAACAAAACAAAAATAACTTGACTTGACTTTATTCAACAATCTCTTCCCCACAGCGGAGATTCGAATGGCGGCTCGGTATTGGCCAAAGCTGCACATGTGAGCAGCACGACGCATACGTTAATTAATCAATGAATCGCTGCACGTAAACAATGAATGAGAATGTCGAACTACAATTCCATGAAGCATTGCAAACAGCTTAATCAAATGAAAAAAGATGGAGAAACATAAACCTAAATAAACCTACTTGACTCGATTGCACCATTTGCAGTGCTTCATGGGAGTGGGCGGAGCTAACAAGATGTTTTGGCATGTGTTGCTTTTTTAGACTCTCTGATTGGTGTAATTTTCTGTACAGCAGGGGTAATGTAGTTTTTCTCCAGGAATTCTGCAGTTAAACACGATTATTTTTTTTAAAAATAAGCTCAAATAATGTAGGAAAATCTGCATGGAGAAAATGACTGGAGTTGCTATAGTAAGCTCGGTACTATATCTTAATTAGTGGTGCAATGGATAACAAAACTCACAGGTTTTTGAGTCATGGATCGGATCATTTTTTTAGATCAGCAAAAAAAGAATACATAAACAAATAAAATACAAATAAAAATGAGGGTTTTGAGACAAATTAGTTATTGCTAAAGCAAAAACTAATAAACATTATTAAAGACAAGTCACTAGACAGTAAAAATAATCTACTTCCATAGATTAACGGTATAAAACAGTTACAAATAAAGTCAGGTAGTAGTATTCAAGTACAGAAATTTAATAATATAAATATAAATACACTGCATGCATAGTGTTTACTGTATAAATTAAATATAGATTAATAATTGTGTGATTAATCATTAATGACATTGTGGTTATTTTATTTTTAGGCTCTTTGCTTTGGAGAAAATGTAAATGTGTAGTAGCTCAACGATTCTAGATATACCTTGATTCCCTGCTTCAGTTTAAGTCTATGGGATTTTCCACCCGTTTTATGTGTCCTGATTGCTTAGTGCAATTCTCTTCAAAAAGCTGAATGATTTGAGGTCACATTATCAATGAGGATTCATTCAAAATCCTTAGTCCTGAATGTTAGCAGTAACCATAGTACTTCCACTGTAAAGAGAGAGAAAAATGTTTCCAATCACAGCTGGACATCTGCATCTATTTTACGTTTGCATCATTAGCATGGAGAAGTCAATATCCTTTACCTTCCGCCCCCTCCGCTGCGTCACGCATCACCAGTACCGTGTGACTGAGCGCGTCTCTTCCGCCTCAACTTCGCTGATTTTAAACTGCTCGCCACACGCAATCAGCTCACCTCAGAAAATCAAGGTTTGGGTCAGCGGGAGGGCTGACTAATGTTATTAGATCATTAATATTTCATCAAAAAGCAGTTTATCTGGTGTTATTTTTTACCGTGGCAGTCAGGGTAATATCTCTGCTGTGTGAAGAGGCAATGCAGAGGCAGTGCAGTTGATTGGGCCTCCTCTTGCTCTCTCGTTCTCTCTTATGCTCTCTCTCGCTCTCTCATTAAGACTGAGTTATGACCTCTTTGCCTATGCAGAATCATCACAAACCCATATTTCATGTGCTCTTGCCGTAAATGTAATCTCCAGCTTAGGCAGTGGAAAAAAAGGAAAGGATGAAAGAGGTGAAGGAAAAAAGAAAATGAGGCAGAAAGATCCTAAACGTTGAAATGAATGGTTGAGGGGTGGGTTTATTCTTCTGCATGTGTTTTTGTGTTACTAGCTTCCTGTATACGTTGAGTTTTCTATTCCGGCCAGTGTGTGTGTTTCTGAAAAGGGAGGGCTTGGAGGTAATTAAGTATTGATTTCTAAGCATGCAGGGTGATGGGAAATAGGCAACTTGGCCCTAATTACAGCAGGTTGCCAGATTGGGGGTGTCTGGACTGCAGCGGTGTGCTGTAGGGGTGAGCATGGCTTCCGGCCAGAGCGGCTGCTGCCTCATCATTATAGCAGATTAATTAGCGGCTTTTGCCCATGTGGTCGTCCGACACCTTGATTCTATTGCCTGCATGAGCTTTTTTGATTACAAACTGACTGACGGGAATGCATGGAGGATGGATGGATGGATGATTTCATAGAAAGAGAACAAGATAGTTCACTTTACCTGTAAATATCAGGATTTTTTTTTAAAAAATTGGAAATTTAACAGGCTTTTACATTTTACCCTTCGCCAGAAGTTTGATTGACAGGCAATCTGACCAATCGTAACCCCGAATCTGCCATTTTGTCCGACAAAGCAGTCAGGAGAGCCGCTTGAACTGAGGGGAGCTACAGCGTTCTGTCACGACACATTATTATATGGTGTTTATTGTTTAAAATTACAATATTTAAAATTTGAAACTTTGTTTCATATCAAAAGTAGCCTGCTCTGCCTTGTCAGAGATGTATTTTTCACTTCGTGAGAATATGATGTGTGGCGGGAGAGCGCATGGCTTGTCGGACAAAGCGGATGGCTTGTTGGGTCTTTGCGAATGTTCAGCGTAACTTTAATATATCAAAATAAGTCCCTCACAGATTACTGCCGCACACACACACGTAATAAAACAAGAAAATCCAGGCCTGCTCACCTCTCCTCCTTTTATGCTTCCAGAGCTCCTCCGTGAGAGATACGATACCGGTGCAGTGCGCAGGTGACGCTCCTTAGCAGTCTCAGTAATGAAAATACATTCATCTAACTCAAAAAAGATAAAACATAAATAAAATTGGCTATTCAAATAAATCCTGCTTTTTTACTTTTCAAGCAAGAAAATCTTGGAAAAAAAAAAAAAAAAAGTATCCCGGTTTCCTCAAAAAATATCTGGAAAAAATCAAATAAAACGACAGTTGGCTTTAAGTGGACGATTTCCTTTAATAGTTGTTTGATTCGCTAAGCAGGAACCAGCATCTCGATGTCATTAATGATTCAACTTACCGCAAGGTCTGGTAATAAATCAAAACAACAACAACAAAGCTAGCCATGAACATCATACTGTCTAGTTGGGAATTGAGATCCACCACACAGATCAAGATCATTCTACTAATTTACAGAATACACTTTGCGTCCTTTGCATTCATCTTTTGATGCATTGTTTGAAAAATGGAAAGAGTACCGCACACCAGTCTAAGTTGTTTAGAAACAAACCCACTCACGGACACACCATTTTTCAGCTTTGCCCGCTTCCAGCCATTCATTTTTCCTGGGAGACGTTGCGATTGCTATAATTGGCCATAGTTGGAATGGCCATCTATAGTCCTGCAGGTCTGCCACAGGCTATCAGCCATCTGGGCTTTTATGACGCTGATCTTGTATCATCTCCGGGGGCTGTGGATTTCTTGCCCATTGGCACTCTCGCTCATATCTAGACACAAATCTGTTCACTTTTACAGCAGTAGTTTCTATGCGGCGAGTGGGTGGTCGGTGAGTGACCATAAAGTCAGGTTAGTGTCCTGCTTCATCCAAACCGGAGCCAAAGTAATTGTGTGCATCTAAAAGTGGTCACAGTTGTTAAACAGAATCTGTTTGCGTGGATTATCTGGACAATCGCAGACGTTCGGCCGTTAAAATGATCATTAACAGGAGGGAGTCACTGCTGAACAGACTTTGGGAAACATGAGATGGAATTAACAGAGGAATTAATTAAATCTTCAGGTACAACACGATCAAAATAAATGTGAATAGAGCTAGTTTCTTGATTTTCTTCATTTGGATTCTATTCTACATAACTTTATTCTATTCTATTGTGTTCATTCTTTTAATCATTTTTAAATATTATTTAAATATATGTAGTATTTATTAATATTTGAACAAGCTTTTATTTTTATATTTTAGTCATTTCAATTTTAGTTTAAGAATTTATTTACTTATTTATTTTACTATATTTTAGCTTTCTTTTTATTTTGAATAATTCTATCCATTTTAGTCAATTTTTGCATGAATGTAAAATAAATAGTTTCAGTCTATATAATTAACATCTTTAAATAGTTGCATATTTATATTATAGTTTCGTATAAAATCCATTGTTTTTAATTTGATTGTCATTCGCAATGCTTCATGGGATAGTGGGATTCATGGAATTCTTTCCCTCATTAAAGCCAGTGTGTGCATGTGTTTTTGTACTGATTTTCAAATATTATTTGGTTAAAAATAAAAATTTGTAATGTTGTGATTCACCTCGTAGCTGTTGGTTTGGTTCATGGCTTGTAACTCTTAAACAAATTGAAATTAATACAGGAAAAAATACTTCCCAATTCCAAGGCTGGTGAAAAAGTGGGCGGGCACTATTGCACTCAACATCTGCTTCTGAAAACTATATAGTTTGCGAAAAACCCAAGGTGAAAAGTCCCCAGAGGACCTACTTTAGCGAGATTCTGAAATGCGCATTTGATAGACACTTTAATATCCCATGAGGTCACTGGGTTTTATGAATGGAAGAGAAGTGACGCAACTGATGCTACATTATAAATACACGCTGAAGCTGCGGCTGAATTACTATTTTCTATATGGTGGATAGAACATGCTATTGGCTATTTAAAAAAGGGGAGGAGCTTCTCAATAAGTCTCGCCTACTCAGACAAGATGCGAGTTTGGGCTCAGCGTGCTTCATTTTCATTTTATGGCACTAGTGCAAAAAAAAAAAAAAAATCCTGTCTATGTTGAGAAGTGAAAAACAGAAGTTAAGATTAAGATCAGTTGTATAAAATAAGCAAATGTCCAAATTGTTTCTTTGTCATCGAACTAATCACCAGACTGATGCGGTGGTGACAGTCGTCCGTGGCTTTGAACGAGAAGTAAAACCCCCAGCAGCCATGTCTGCTGCACAGACTCAAACTCTGAGATAATTTCCCACAGTGGGACGTTGGTCCCTTTGTCTCGTCTGCCTCCCTGGTCGGTCTAACAAGGCGGTGTGATGAGGCATATGTGTGTGATGCTTCAATCAGGCATGTGTGCCATTGTTCCTAGCTTATCTGAATATGAAAGTGTCACGGCAGGGGATGGAGTGAGAGAGAAACGAAGGAAGGAGAACAAGAGCGAAAGATGTCTGAGAGATTCCACCTCCGGCTCAAGTACTTCCCCTGAGACACAAACTTCCATGTTCTAACAAGCGGCACAGCGGTCGCTGCCTGACGTCCACAGACAGGTGGACCTACACAAACCATCTCGCTTTCTAATGGGGCCAGCGTTCGCTCAGATCATTATCTGTATCTTGCTTCCTCTTATATTCCTCTTTTTTTCCCAAGCTCTTGCCTTGTCCGTCCTCTCGGCTGAAAGTTATTAAAACCACTGTCTTTTGATCTGAGCCTCGCTTGTTGTTATTCTCCAACTCCCTCTACACTGGAGGTGAAGGCTGATTTCGCTTCTGCAGGTCTCTCCGCTCTCTCTCTCTCTCTCTCTCTCTCTCTCTCTCTCTCTCTCTCTCCATTTCATCCTCTGTTTTCTGAAAAGCTAGTGAATCTGTGCAGCAAAGGCGCTGACTAGAGAGTGCAGGAGAGTGGTAATGAGGTTCCCATGGCGATGTGCGACTTTGGTGAGGTAAATTAATGGGGTGTTGGAGCGGGTGGGGTCAGCCCCACTGGTGTGTCCAAGCAGCAAGACGTCCACACTATCTCCACATAAATAACAGATTCAGCCCAGTCTTTTAGAGGAGAGTTTCTGGAGTCATTCCCTTCTGTTTTGCTCTTTCTCTCCTTCAAATGTTCTTTCTAGGATTTTTTTCTTCTTTACTGACATTTGAAGCTGGATTTTTATATTTTATGAAGAAAATGTGAGTGGTGTTTCCCCATGAAAAAATCACTGCCATGAAGCATTTCTTTCTTTCTTTCTTCCTTTCTTTCTTTCTGTCTTTCTTTCTTTCAGTCTTTCTCTCTTTCTACCTTTCTGTCTGTCTTTCTTTCCTTCCTTCCTTTCTTTCTTTCTTTCTTTCTTTCTTTCTGTCTGTCTGTCTGTCTGTCTGTCTTTCTTTCTCTCTTTCTACCTTTCTGTCTGTCTTTCTTTCCTTCCTTCCTTTCTTTCTTTCTTTCTTTCTTTGTTTCTGTCTGTCTGTCTGTCTGTCTGTCTTTCTTTCTCTCTTTCTACCTTTCTGTCTGTCTTTCTTTCTGTCTGTCTGTCTTTCTACCTTTCTTTCTGCCTGCCTGTCTTTCTTTCTTTCTTTCTGCCTGCCTGTCTTTCTTTCTTTCTTTCTTTCTTTCTTTTCTTTCTTTCTTTCTTTCTTTCTTTCTTTCTCTTTCTTTCTTTCTTTCTTTCTTTCTTTCTTTCTTTCTTTCTTTCTTTCTTTCTTTCTTTCTTCCTTTCTACCTTTCTGTCTGTCCTTTCTTTCTTTCTTTCTTTCTTTCTTTTCTTTCTTTCTTTCTTTCTTTCTTTCTTTCTTTCTTTCTTTCTTTCTTTCTTTCTTTCTACCTTTCTTTCTACCTTTCTTTCTGCCTGTCTGTCTTTCTTTCTTTCTGCCTGTCTGTCTTTCTTTCTTTCTCTCTTTCTACCTTTCTACCTTTCTACCTTTCTTTCTTTCTTTCTTTCTTTCTTTCTTTCTTTCTTTCTTTCTTTCTTTCTTTCTTTCTTCCTTTCTACCTTTCTGTCTGTCTTTTCTTTCTTTCTTTCTTTCTTTCTTTCTTTCTTTCTTTCTACCTTTCTTTCTACCTTTCTTTCTGCCTGTCTGTCTTTCTTTCTTTCTCTCTTTCTACCTTTCTACCTTTCTTTCTTTCTTTCTTTCTTTCTTTCTTTCTTTCTTTCTTTCTTTCTGTCTTTCTACCTTTCTACCTTTCTTTCTTTCTTTCTTTCTTTCTGCCTGTCTGTCTTTCTTTCTTTCTCTCTTTCTACCTTTCTACCTTTCTTTCTTTCTTTCTTTCTTTCTTTCTTTCTTTCTGCCTGTCTGTCTTTCTTTCTTTCTTTCTGCCTGTCTGTCTTTCTTTCTTTCTCTCTTTCTACCTGTCTTTCTTTCTACCTGTCTTTCTTTCTACCTTTCTTTCTTTCTTTCTTTCTTTCTTCTTTCTTTCTTTCTTTCTTTCTTTCTTTCTGCCTGTCTTTATTTCTTTCTTTCTTTCTACCTTTCTACCTTTCTTTCTTTCTTTCTTTCTTTCTTTCTTTCTTTCTTTCTTCTTTCTTTCTTTCTTTCTTTCTTTCTTTCTTTCTTTCTGTCTTTCTACCTGTCTTTCTACCTGTCTTTCTTTCTACCTTTCTTTCTTTCTTTCTTTCTTTCTTTCTTTCTTTCTTTCTACCTGTCTTTCTTTGTTTCTGTCTGTCTGTCTGTCTTTCTTTCTCTCTTTCTACCTTTCTGTCTGTCTTTCTTTCTGTCTGTCTCTTTCTGTCTACCTGTCTGTCTGTCTTTCTACCTTTCTTTCTGCCTGTCTTTCTTTCTTTCTTTCTTTCTTTCTTTCTTTCTTTCTTTCTTCCTTTCTACCTTTCTGTCTGTCTTTCCTTTCTTTCTTTCTTTCTTTCTTTCTTTCTTTCTTTCTACCTTTCTTTCTGCCTGCCTGTCTTTCTTTCTTTCTTTCTTTCTTTCTTTCTTTCTGTCTTTCTTTCTTTCTTTCTTTCTTTCTTTCTGCCTGTCTTTCTTTCTTTCTCTCTTTCTACCTTTCTTTCTTTCTTTCTTTCTTTCTTTCTTTCTTTCTTTCTTTCTTTCTTTCTTTCTGTCTTTCTACCTGTCTTTCTTTCTTTCTGTCTTTCTGTCTGTCTCTTTCTTTCTTTCTTTCTTTCTCTCTCTCTCTCTCTCTCTCTCTCTCTCTCTCTCTCTCTCTCTCTCTCTCTCTCTCTCTCTCTCTCTCTCTCTCTCTCTCTCTCTCTCTCTCTCTCTCTCTCTCTCTCTCTCTCTAGTCACATTTTAGCCATTTTTGTCTTTCTTAGTTTTAGTCAAGTAACAGTCATCAGTCAACGAAACTTTATAAACTATAATCACTGGCTTACGGCAACGGCCGGACACTCCTTCACAAGAGTCGAGTTCTGGCAGAAGGGTCACCTCTGACCTGACGTATGATGTGGGACGTAGCACCTCTTATTATATTGAAATCCTTCTGAAAATCCTTTTCATTTTAGACTTCTCCATACTTTTCCGTGTTCATCAGTTCTAAGCTTATGCCTACATCATGGATCATTTTTATGGTATTTGGAGCTTCGCTATTCAGTGCCATTACAAAACTGGGAAGAGCCAGGATATTATTTCATATAATTCTGATTGTGTTCAGCTGAACGAAAACAAAAAAACGAGCCAAGTGCATTTGGATGCGGTCTTGAGTGGGTAGAAGGAGTCAGTATGGACTCTACATCATGTACATGTGAGTGCCGCAGTCAGTTGGTTTATGTTTGCTGATGAGCCAAATATTGAGGCCACTGTTAAGTTATGTTAATTTACTTATTGTATTTTATTGCAACACTGGTAGGCGGCTTCGGTTTCAGTAGCTTTGTGTCATACACTTCTATATGTGCTCTAAAATTGCCTCAAAATATCAAGCATATTTTGATATTCTCCGACTGGATGAAATCATAGACTGAAGCCAAAAAATCTGAGCCTCAGCCCAATGTGATTTTCTCTGAAATTTGTCAACTTTGACTGCCCCCAAAAATGCAGACTATTGCAGACTTTCTGCAGCTATTGTTGACTCATCCAGACTGCAAATCAGGGAATAAATATGAGCAAATGTCATGTAGTGTAATCCAGCCTTAAATCTGGAAAAGTTCTTTGTTGTTAAGATGTTTCTCGTATTGCATCAGGTTGTAAACTCGTTCTTGCTTTTAATTGGAGTCTTCTTTTCTAAGACTGTAGCGTGTTATTGGTTCTGACTGTGTTGCTGGCTGCTCGACATTTCATCCAGTGTCTCGTTAGCTGTGACTGTATCTGAGCCCTGGGTCTCCCACTGGCTTTCAACCCAGATACCTGCCCTCCCATGCATCACAGCAACACCTGTTTTACCTCTCAGCTTTCGCTGGAGTCGCGGAAAGGTTGAGCTCTGAAAATAGCTTGCCCCAGTTTTTTCTTCTTTAATGTGTAAATGAAGCTCTTAGGTGAGTTCGACTTGAAGGGTTTTCTTTAGGCTTTTTTCCCTGTCTCGGTAACCAGACGATTCTAGAGTCACATGACTTTAAAAAAAAAATCCAAATAGGTCTGTGAGACTCTTTCGAGGAGGTAAAATGTGCTAAAATGGTGGTCTGTGTACACAAGCTGGACTTGGTTTTACGTCGATCGGTTCCTCGCTGTCTGTGGTCCCCCTTGAAATAACTGAAAATGACTTGCAGCTGAAATGTGTGGTGTGTGTGTTAAGCGACAGAAACACGATTTCTCTCTGAAACACTAAACCAGGGAAATGCCGGCCTCAAAAGAGACGCCTGCTGGTCTGAGTGACATCTATAATATCCTGCTGTCTGTCACACACACTTTTATGTTGCTCAGCTGAATGCCATGAGCTCAGAGGATCCATGTTCAGGATTAGTGTCTAAGATAAACAGGAAAGGACACACATAGCAGAGCTGCCCGAATAATTAAAAGATCGCGATTCAAACACCCACGTGATCTTATTCCTAAAATGTGAAATCGCTTCAAAAACTCTTTTGAGACCACACAGTATTATTATTTCTGCCACAGTAATTCAAATTATCATAGAAGTACTGGGATAAAGTTTATAGTTCGGATATTAACACTGATGTCTATTACGATCAAAATAGAGAAAATAACTTTACAATTTGCAGTTGTATCGATAACATAATTACACCAGTAGGTGGCGACAAGTGACTGTTAAAAAGCGTGTGTTTCATTGAATCATTCATTTAAAATCACGCTGATTTATTCAGTAAGGAAACAAGTGAAGTTTTTATCAGTGAGTCTTTGAATCCTTCATTCAAAATTATTTAAAAAAAAATAATTCAAGTTAATTTTTTTGTTGTTTTTAAATGGACTAACATTTTGTCAGAAATATATATATATATATATATATATATATATATATATATATATATATATATATATATATATATATATATATATATATATATTTCTCAATGTATCCAGAATAGTGCCGCTTTATAGCAGTGTCACGCTCGTAAATGTGATGTGTTTATTTGTAGCATTTCTCATCAATTTAAAGCATAAATTCAGGGCAGTTTAATTAAAAATAATGCAAATATATGCAATTAATTGTGATTTAGTTTGATTCATTAATTGACATACTTTAATTAAAATGAATAAAATATCATGTAATTAAATAGATTTACAGTTACTGTTGCTGTAACGCCAATGATGCCAAAACAGCTGTAAACACTTTTTTCATGAGTGTTTAATCTCATTTCATTCTTTCTTCTTTTGCTGTCTTAGAATGACTGTTATAATTTGATTAATTTGATCACTTTAATTTGATTAATTGGTGCATCCTGTAATTAAACCAAATTAAATATTATGTAATTAAATTGATTGACAGCCCTAGTTTTTTTTTAGCCCATTTAATCTCACTTTGTTCTTTCTTTTGCCGTCTTGGAATGATGGTTTCAAACAGGAAGTTTGTCATTTGAAAAACAGTGCTGTGATTGTGATTCTGATGTCCACGTATCCAGCTCCAGCTATTCTGGGATCTGTGCATGTCTTGCATTAATATGAAAGCGAGTAGAGACTATCATTTTGTTATGTGATGCGTGAACATCTGACGACCATGTTGTGTGGTCCTTTCGTTTAGTGTCTCTTTGTCGGGCAATTTGCTTTGCGTTTATGTGCGGTCTACAATTCAGTGACAGCTGGAGTGGAAAACACACTGATGTAAATAATATTACATAAGCTTTACATATATTCTTGTTTTGAAGCAATGCAAAAAGACACTCGAGGCACCGTTACATCACTGTTACAGTGATTGACAGGGTTGAAAGGTTGTCGTTAGGCACAAAACACCTATTAAATACCTGTCAAATCAATTCATTTTGGAAAACGGCAACCACATAAAATAAAATAAATAATAACATTTGTGACTACAACTAAGCAGTTCTTTCAACAAGTAATACAATTCAGTAGCCTTGCTATAGGCTGTTTATGACATAAGTTCACACATGACTTCACAGATAACTTATTGTGCATATATCAGCTATAACAGCTTCGAAGAAGACCTATCCAATCAGATTTAATGCTGCCTTCATGTCTTCTAGGAGATTTGATCATTTCCACTTCTGAAGTCGTAAATGCGAGCTTGTCGCATTCAAGTTTCGACATGATAGGGCGAAATGTGCAGTTTTTTTTTACCAGAAAGTCAGGACATCGGTTTAACGTCTCATCCGATGGATGGTTCTTGTTACCGTATATTGTCCCCGTGACCACAGGGTGAACGCCCCCTGCTGGCCTCACTAACACCTCTTCCAGCAGCAACCTATCCAGGTATCCCATCCAGGCACTAACCAGGCTCAGCCCTATTTAGCTTCAGTGGGCAACCAGTCTTGGGCTACAGGGTGATATGGCTGTGGCATTTGTTTTTATCTATATTTGTTAGTATAGTTACGATAGTCTTTTCTTCACTATAGTGATGTAAATATTCAAGTGAAACGACTTCTCCGACAAGGAAAACTGTAGGGTGGGACTTGATTTTGTCTATGGGGAATGTAACGGATCGTGGTTGATCCGTAAGGTCCAGGCCCCACGTTTCAACACAACTGTGATTCGCGGATTAGTTGGAAAGTTTAACCATAACAGAGTGAAAGTTTATCATTTGCATGTGTTTTTAAGTCTTGCCCATTAAAAAAATTAGTTTTAAGCAATTTAAGTGCAAGAAGAGGCAAAAGAGAACTACATTTTGTACAAACACAGAATCGAGTTCTCTTTTACATGTATTTTTACGAGTATTTTGACATGATTGTATGTATCTCTGCAAATATTCTCTTAAACACACTAGGTTACATCTTAAGTGAATATAAACAGTTGAGAGAAATCATTT
The DNA here is from genome assembly GCA_037194245.1 of Opsariichthys bidens. Lineage (NCBI taxonomy): Eukaryota > Metazoa > Chordata > Actinopteri > Cypriniformes > Xenocyprididae > Opsariichthys > Opsariichthys bidens. The sequence goes on from CM074303.1 coordinate 8,252,480, forward strand.
TATAAGATCTGTTCATTAGGTCTTAAAGTGACAGCAGCCTAATATACCTTCTGCGGTCTATTAATATTAATCAAACAAAACACAGCTTTGACAAAGATTAATCTAGATTTAATTTATACAGTGAACACTGCAGTATTAAATCACTCTTAAATATTACACTTATGTACATGAACACTTACTTTATTTGTAACTTTGCTATTTTTATTTTAGTAATGACTGCTCACTTGTCTTTAATGTTTGAACCGTATTAGTTAGGAAGAGTAACCTCTGACCCGACGTGTCATGTAATGACGAACACGGAAGTGCAAAATAATTTTTTTTTAAAGGTTTAAAGGGGGGTGCGACCAACAATGTTTGAGAACCACTGGATTAAATATAAAAGGGTTAGATTTTTTTTTTTTTTTGTTAATGATGTGCACATATAAATCATTAATAATAAATACATCTGTTTTACATAAAAAAAATGTCCATTTTGATTTCATGGTGAATTTAATCGAAAATTGCTGGTGGATTTATTGTGGGTCGCCTCGTCAACCGCGATCTTGAGCCGCATTTGGTAATTCTGTGAATGTGGACTGTGAATATATCATTTCCACAATGGCATCATTTACTAAAAAACATAAATTGCACCTTTAAACTACACTTTAAACAAGTTATGCAAATATTTCAAACATGTCATAGTCCTTGAATTAACATAATCATGTCCTCCGTGTTATTTTGCTCCAGGCCGAACGAGGTGGAGCGTTAGTTGGATTGTTTTTCCAGCCTGGTTGTTTTAGCACCTTTGAAACACACGCGTGTGTTGACCTTGGAGTCGCTCTCTTTTCCTCTCATCCAGACTGAGTCCAGCTGCAGCAAAAAGAGGCTTTATTCCAAATGATTGCAGGCTGTAAACATTTTAATGCAGTCTTTATTACTTTTTCGATGCCGTCTTTTAAAGACAGCAGGCCCAGTAGTGGAGCTCTCCAGCTGTTGAAAAGCTGCCCACACTGGCCACCACAGGACAAGCGACAAAAACAATCCAAAGAGCACAGAAGGGAGACACGAGAGAGTTCGGTAGCCCGCTGTTATTTTGCTTTTACCACGTGTCAGCATGGCATTAGCAGAAAGTCTCTGTTCACACGAGCAGGCACCGCAGAGAGGCGTAGAAAGGTTTACAAAACATTGTCATGGAGAGTTTGCTACGCCGGTCGCCCGTTTGTGTTTTAGCGTGTCAAGTAGGCTTATAAAAATGCATCATATCGAATTGTTTTGTTCGATGAAAGTGCTCTTGATTCATGCGGTAAACGGAACAGTACCTGCTTGGAGAAAATGTTTTATTTAATGAACAAAATAATGATTTATTATATAAGATGTGCTAGAAGAGGTACGGTAGTGTTGGAAAAATGAGTTCTGCTTTACCAGGTGTTTCACAGCGAAACTCTCAGCAGCGTGTAGTAAATGCCATGGTGTCAAAAGAAGAAAAAAGAGATTTGGATGCACAGTCTGCTCTAGTAATCCAACATAGGCTAATGATATAAATCAGCCGATATGAACCTTGCATCACTTTTATTCATGAGTTTGACATTTAGAATCTGTTGCTGATGTGCTGTGCATTGATGCAAATCGCAGTGTTTTATTGGAGTAATGTTTCACACATAGCGAGGCTCAACCATAAGAATTTTTTCTACTGGTTCGGCCAGACTAAAAGTTATTTTTACTTTCTTCGCTGACAGTGTCATTAATCCCTTCATAGATTTTGTACATTTTGTATTTTTCTTATATTTATACAATTTGTAAGTGTGTATATATACAGGGTATGTTTTAATATACATTGAAGTAATTATTATAGTGTATAAATATAAAAATGTATATATTAAAGGCACAATATGTAAGATTTTTATATTAAAATATCCAAAAACCACTTGCAGTGTTATGTATTTCGTTTAGCTGTGAACTTACATTATTCTAAATGAAATCCATAAGAAAAATTCACCATGGCAACAGTCGTAAACAGTTGCGTAATGTCTAGCGGTACGCTGTTTTTGGTTCGTTCAAACATTATGGACCATGACAAGCAAAATTTGGGACACAAGGAGAAATAAAACGAGGATCAATATCGGCTTGGCGTTTCCGAGATGGCGAGAGCTTTGCGACAAACTTTGACAGAGATGGCGCTCTTGCACGTTATTAGACGATGTGAGCAAATGTAGGCTACATAAGACTAATCAATATAATATAGCTCAACATGACGAAGTGATATTTCGCAAACTTCGCAATCTAACTACCATTTACTAACTATTTGTATTTAAATTAATCATTTGATACTATGGACTTATTGTGTACATTCATGTCTCTATATTTAAAAAAAAAATACCTGCATGTAATTACATCTGTTATTAATTTCTCTAATTACTTTTATAATTACACTGTTGACCCTTCCCTTACACCTACCCATACTGCCAAACCTGTCCCTAATCTTCCCCATATCCCACCTCAATAGCAGTAAAAGTATTTTGCAATGCAATAAGAACATTGTACTTATATTTTGATGTAAGTACATAGTAGTTAAAGCCACCTTATCAGAAATTCAACACAACATTTACATTTTACAGACACTTTGCAAGTGAGGCAATTAGGGGTTAGGTGCCTTCATTCACCATCCCCACTTTCACTTCCTGCTGGCGTGGGAATTGAACCGACAACCTTCAGGTTATAAGCCCGACTCCCTCACCATTAGGCCACGACTACCACACATGATACATAAAACATACAGTTCATTTGTTTAGGGCTATAAAAGAGTTTTAGGAAGAAACCTTGGGAGAAACCAAAACCGATGTAGCCTTTCTCTGTTTGGCATATATCCACAATGCACACATGCAGATATGAATTTTGTCAAATGTATTCCAGCCACATAATATTAATGATGAAATTGTCTAATAATGTAGTTCAAACATTTCTATGAAATTATACATTGTGTAAGTTGCATGACCATATTTAAACCAGCAAAATAGTAGACAGTAGCCTACATCACAGAAATAAAAAAACAAATGTTTGTTTTATATAAAAAAAAAATATGATCAATGATGCATGATCGGCTCTTGCATTTGCACAAACAGAGACAGTGGAGTCTTGTGCAAACTTGTAAAGCTGTGGGAATCCTCTCAGACGCCCACAATCTGGAAAGAAAAAAACAGCTCTTTAATGCCAGTTATCATCCCTCTTTCTACAACTGTCGAATCCTCTGCCATGTTGTCCATCGTCTTGACATCAGTGGCTCTTTAATGGGTATATAATGGGCTATAATAGGCGGGGGGAAGAGGTTTCCAAATTTTACAAAGCGACAGAGCGAGACTGTTTTTCAGGTCTACAGTAAGTACTTTTTTGTGTCCTTGGCCCTTGGTGGAAGAGCAGAGAGGTTTTGTAACTGAATCCAGTCAGAAATGACAAAAAAAAAAACAACAATGGATAAAAGCGTTTCGGGTAGGAATTTGGTTGATCTGTGGCTTTTCAGAGAGACAGGAAGGGCAGTTTTTTCTGGCAGAAATATGATCTGAATATCCTTTCCATACTTCCATCATGATACAGACAGAAAGAACAACGGCCCCTAATACCAGGACCCGCCAACAAAGGTGATCCTGATGAAATGGACACCAGAGCGGAAATTATAGCGTAGCGCTGAAAGAGGAATGCAAAAGGAATCATGGATGGAATTGTACTGCAATTTAGGCAAGCAAATGAGCATTTTTCCCATGTAATGTAGTGAATGCCTTAATTATGTTAATGCCCTAATTCCACTCAATTGGATAATGGTTTCCAGTTGGCAAGCTCGTGAGTCATGTTAAACTGTGTGTGAAAGAGAGAAGATATATCATCATTTATTTCCCCTTATTCCTTCCATCAAAGGCCCGAAACATGCTAAAAGCTATAGAAGACTGAAATTCAAAGTATGCATTGCATTTTGGCAAGGGGGCGCTGTAGCATAAACGTATATTTTTTACTTTATATTTTATTTTATCAAAGGAGGGGCTGTAGCATAAACGTTTATTCTATTTTATTTTTTATTTTTATTTTATATTTTATTTTATCAATGAGGCACTGTAGCATAAACGTTTATTCTATTCTATTTTATTTTTTATTTTTATTTTATATTTTATTTTATTAAGGGGGGGGGCGCTGGAGCATAAACGTTTATTCTATTTTATTTTTTATTTTATATTTTATTTTATTAATGAGGGTCTGTAGCATAAACGTTTATTCTATATTATTTTTTATTTTTATTTTATATTTTATTTTATCAAGGGGGCGCTGGAGCATAAACATTTATTCTATTTTATTTTATTTTTTTTATTTTTATTTTAGATTTCATTTTATCAAGGGCGCGCTGTAGCATAAAAGTTTATTTTGTTTTTTATTTATTTTATTTTATCAAGCTGTAGCATAAACGTTTATTTTATTTTTATTTATTTATTTTGTATTTGAAGAACATCTGAACCAGACCTATTAATAATGCAAGTATGTTAAGTGTGTACAACAGGAACAGTATTCATTTTTTTATCATAGTTTTTGTATTTTGAAGACAAAATATTTCATTTAAAGGATATTTTCATTTTTTCATCATTTTTATCCATTTTACTTTGACTAAAATAGCATCTAATTGGACTTCAAATAACCTTTTAGTTGACGTGAACATGCAAATTTAAACCACATTTTTAAAATTGTATATATTAAATATATAATTTAAATGTGTGTTCATATTTATTGTATATATGTGGTATTACTTTTTGTGATTTATATTTTCAGCTATAAAAATGTTTTTTTTATTATCATCATTATGGACTTTTTAGTCATATTTTTCACAAGATAAATGTAGGCATGCATTTTTGTTATTGAACATTTATGTTAGCAAGATAAACACCGGCATTGACCAATCATTTTTTTTTGCTTTCATGGAGTATGTTTCTGGCGACTAATTATTCACGTAGTGCAGCAGGTGTTTATTTGACTACTGGACATTATTATCAGCTCTTGCCGTAGTTGATATAGGTCATCTAGTTAACCCACAGTTAGCTCTACTCATCACCTGTCTATCCATATAATTCCATCTCATGAGTGGTCGTGACCCTGGATGCTGAGGTTTCTCCGTCACCGTAGCAAACTCCAGAAGTGGGCAATTAGCGAGTGACTAGCTGTGACTGGCTGCACTCCAAAGACCTGCGACCTCAGCCACGCTGCTCTGCGTCTGACGGAAAAGTCAGCAGAGCGAGGGGTCGTCACGGGAAAACGGTTACACAGCAAGCCTGACACCATGCTTCGGCAGGGGGGTGTTTAGGAAGAGTGATTGAAGACGTGACCAAAGATGTCGCAGATGAGAGGACCAGGGAGACACAACCCCATTGTATACTGTGCCACAGAAACTAGGAAATGCAAGAGAATTGCTTGCGACAAAGTCGTTTAATTACACAACATACAGTATCAAATTAGTTTTTTGACGTCAATATCCTCTAAATTTAATTTAGTCAGCTTTACTTTGATTAAAATAGCATCTCATTAGCTGTTTCCATCCACCTTTTTTTATGTGCATTTTAGAATATCGCATAAAAAAATGATGGATGGAAATGGCAAGATGCGCATAAATACGAGCATAAAAATGAGCATAAATTGAAATTGTACGCACTCAATTGAGTCAGATAATTTTTTTTTTTTTTTTACGATAAGAAAACATGCACATAAAACTACGATGGAAACACATTACTGAATAAATTCATCGATGCACATGAAAAATAGACAGGATTTTGCGATGGGGCCGGTCTCATTGCAGCATCTGAAATGCCTGAGCAGTCTGTCTTCAAAGTGGTGCAGTATACAATCGCCTCCCAGAACTGTCTTACACAGCAGTAGCTGGATTTCCAACCAAACATGAAGCTTTTTAAAGTTCGTAAAAAAAAAAAAAAAAAAAAAAAAAATCAAGTTGTTTGAAAGGATGATGGTGGAAGTGGTAATTGACCCTTCGCAAAACCCGCCCCCTGTTGCAATGCCCCAACAAGCCATGCCCTCTCACGCCACACATCATGTTCTCCCACAGTCAAAAATACCTTGTGGAGCAAAGAGGACACTGACAACGCATGAAGCAGTTTCATATTTAAAATATTGTATTTTTTAAAGAAGTTTAAACAATAAATAGCGTATAGTGTCTCTTTAATGTGTCGTGACAGATCGCTGTAGCTCCTCGTGAACCGATCATCTCTTCATACTAGTTCATTTATAGCATCAAATAAACATGAATGAACATCAGAAGGAATGTTGTTTCAAGCGCGGAAAGACGTGAGCACACACAATTTTTCTTTTATTTTTATTTTATATTTTATTTTATTAATGAGGGTCTGTAGCATAAACGTTTATTCTATATTATTTTTTATTTTTATTTTATATTTTATTTTATCAAGGGGGTGCTGGAGCATAAACATTTATTCTATTTTATTTTATTTTTTTTATTTTTATTTTAGATTTTATTTTATCAAGGGCGCGCTGTAGCATAAAAGTTTATTTTGTTTTTTATTTATTTTATTTTATCAAGCTGTAGCATAAACTTTTATTTTATTTTTTATTTATTTTATTTTATCAAGCTGTAGCATAAACGTTTATTTTATTTTTATTTATTTATTTTGTATTTGAAGAACATCTGAAGAACATCTGTTTCAAGCGCGGAAAGACGTGAGTACACACAATTTTTCAAGTTAACCAACGTTAATCTACTATAGGCTACTCCCTGTCGGGTTTGTCGGATAAGATGGCAGATTTGGCGTTGTCATTGGTTAGATCGCCCGCAATCAAACTGTTTGTTAAGGATCAATTGGTAACCAACAGTAAATAAAACACCAGCAGCGGAAATAGCCGATTAGTCTTGTGGGTTTAATGTTAGCAACGTCAGAATAATTTTTTTATTCAAATGCATTTCAGTCTCCCATTATTCACAGTAACTCTTTTTCGCACAAGTCAAAAACCCCCTCAAACGAGTGTAAAAACTGTTTTCGTGAATTAAGGGATTTTTTTTTTTTTTTTTTTTACGTTTCTATCACACGTTTTGCAAAAAAACAGGGTGGTGAAAACATAGCTTGTGTTACAAAAAAAGCAGGTATCTGCCTCTGAAAGCAATATTGCGTTCCATCTGCGTCATCTGAGGCACAAGTAATTTATTGCAAAGTTATTATACAGTGGCTTATCCTACAGCAGCAACTTCCATTTTTCTTGGTGATGTTATCGCCAGTTTATAAGGAATAGTGACGATTTGGTTCTCTTTGGCTCACTGGATGGAAACGTTACTTTATTTGCAAATATATAATGCGATATTACAAGTTTGTGCATAAGTTAAATTCGCAACTTTGGATGGAAACATAGCTATTTATAACAAAAATCATCATTTTTGAGTGCAAAATGTAGCTATCCAAATATTCATACACTTTATATCTTAATTTAAACATAATGAAACACAAAATGAAATGGGGGGGAAAAAAAACCTAATTTACTTTTGTTATTCATTGTATTCACAATGCAACTTGTGTATTCTGATTTGCATGTAACTTGTGATTTTGGATCATTTCGTGCAGATGGAAGTTATCATTTTAGGTTTCTTTATATATAATATATTTGATTACTCTCATTTGTGCTGGATTCGTTTGACTGAGTTCGCACATCAGTTTACCAGTGTTCATTTACTCTTCAGCTTCAGGTCAAGTAGGACAATCCCTGACATTATTGATTATGACTTGAGTTTTTGAAACAATCTGATGCTCTCTAGATTTTTTAATTTGAAAAGTTTTATCTATTCATTAACAAAGCATTTTGATTTTTGTCAACAATACTGAAGAAAAAAAACAACAAACAAACGTCCATTTATTTTGTCCATTTATGCATTTATGGAACTACAGAGTTCCTCTTGATTTAGGGATGTGTTTTGCATTCGTTTAAATGTTTTGTCCTCTGTTTGTTTCCAAGAAACTACAGCCGTTTTGCTCAGAAACTTATGTAGAAGTGTGCTGTGACAATGCAAATGTTACACCAAGGTCTTTTTCATATCATGAACCATTTCGAGCCCTTTTATCCACGTCTTTCCAGGCGCCACCTTTTCAGCGCCATCTCAAATGCATACCACCACAACAAGGTGGAGACAGTCCATTCCAGTGTCTCCTCAGAAGACGGTGTCACCTAACATTGACTTTCAGAGAGTTGGGGAAAGAGAAAAAAGACAGCAGAACACATTTGATTTAATTTTACTAAGATGCGCCGAATAATCCAACAAAGTGTGACCTTGCAAGGACAACAATGTCATTTCAGGTCATCATCAGTTCAGCAGAAAAGCAAACCGCACTTTTGCGTGTTGGAAGCCAGCTGGACTGTGCAAATGGGCTCTTGTCCATATCAGATTAGCGTCTAATCACAATGTAACGCTTCTATTAACAGGCTTTCTCTGCAGTCTTTTCAAGTTTACTTGCTGGATCTGAGTGTGACGGTGGCTTTTATTGAGTCCCGTGCCTTATGTTGAGCACTAGATGTGGCTTGTTTGGTTAGCATTCACTGAAGACTGCTGACAGTAGCACACGCGGTTTGAATTAGCATCTCATCCCACCCCAGGGGTAATGCAATGCGTGGCTGCTGATTGGTAAGAGCACAGTTCAGGGTTGGATAATTGAAACTGCATGCTTCCATCTTCCCATCCAGTCCCCCAGAGAGATGGAGCACTACACTCTCCGCATATGCTGGACAACGTTAGCATCGGGCTCTGTGCCAGGCTCATATCTCTCCTCAAGACGAAGGAAAATGAAAAAGAAAATGTTTGGCTCTGTCCTTGATGAGAGCAAGTCTTGCCAATCACAACTACGTCTTGTTCAATCTTTACAGCAATCAAGAACACATAACTAGTGCAAAATCAAGTGAAGTTGAAGTCGTGGCCTAGACCTTTACACATTTACCTCCTGAAATATTGGGGTATGGTGCTCATAGGTGATGTTAGCCTCTTTTCTTCATCCCGTTCCGTCTTGTCCCCTCGAATGTGCTGTGGCCTAATGGTTAATCGGCGAAGTTAGACTAGTAATGAACGTTGCAGAATGTTGTAGGTGGCGGAGTGAATAAACAGCACTCTCTTCCTCTCTCATTACCCACAACTGAGTTGCCCTTGAGTAAGGCACCTAACCCCCCAATCACTCCCCGGGCGCCGCAGCACAAATTGCTGCCCACTGCTTCGGGTGTGTGTTCAATACTCACTGCTGTGTGTGTGCACTTGGATGGGTGAAATGCAGAGCACAAATTCAGGGACGCCATACATGGCTACACGTCACTTTTATATGGTTCCTCTCAATAAAATTGGCATATATCAGGTGTGGGTTGTTAAAATGGCTGTCTTGTCATAAACTAGCTCAGAGTCCCATCCGGTCTCATCTGCTGTAGCTCAACCTGCCATGAACTGGCTGCCAGCCTGGTTTGCGCTGGGATGAAGGAATCCTCGCAAGATGGCAGCTTTATTGGCAGAAAACGAATTTAATGAATACCTTCTGCTGAGGTCCTTCATTCCAGTGCCTCATTTTCTTTTCTGCTCCCTGTCGTTTGTTCTCTCTCTTTTCTGTTTCCCTCAGAAGTTGTCACCTCAGCGAGCAGCGAGAGATTTACTTGCTTTACTCTCCTACACGAGCAAATTACAGGCGTCTCTCCATATGTGCAGCAGGAGACCTCTTGCCCGCTGCTTTTGCCCTGTGTGTAGCGTTGTCATGCTAATGGGAACAGATCCGTCTGCCGCCGCGTGCAGATGTGTCTCGGGGGGGAGTGGTCGTCATGTACGCCGCGGCCCCCGCTACATCGTCGGGGAAATCCGAGTCAGGTGAGGTGAGGCGAGACAAAAGAAAGAGAGACGCATGTGGCGTTCCTATAGACATGAGTGTCTTTTTGTCCCTCGGAGATAGAGATTCAACTTGCAGTTGAAAGCGAAGTCTCACAGCTGCCGTTTTAATGAATAGGGGAATATTTGTTTGATTTGAGGATGATTACATGTCTACGAGTGTTTATCACGATTAGAAACAAACCACAGGTTTAAAGATGTTGTTGTGACCAAGCGGTTAAGCCCAAAACATACATTTTAATGTGAAGTGCTTGGCGTATCTGTTGGATAGCGCATAAAGAGATAGATGGTTTCATCCTTGTCTGTGCAGTTTCTCTCTAGAAGTTGACCAATTAAAAAATGTCTTTGTAAGCTTTTTAACTAGAGTTGTAGAGTTGTTGTTGTCATCTCCAGTAGTATCTTGCTGTTCTGTCTTCTGTGTTTCTTTTTAGACTGTGAATCAATAGCCTTAGCCAGTTTTGCCACCTTGTGGACAAGCTAATTAATTCAAAAAGACGCATAGTAATTCAAGGCGCATGTACAAGCTGAGAGAACAGAGTATACGCATTTAGAAAATTTGGTTTTGGGTATTTGATATTTCACGTAAATCACGTATCGTGTAACCAAAATATGCTTTGGGTGCCTAAATGTTGAGATCATATCCCATTCATACTCCCTGCTTAACTTTCCCATTATTTTGTATTCACTCTAATATCCAATATAATACTAAACAGACCATGAAATAACTAAAAACTTTCCTGTGGAGTCTCCTGTAGAGCTTTCTTTCTCTGGCTTTGCTGTCAAGGTGAGAAATGGAGAGGAACATCAAGAACATCACAGATATCCTATCTTTCTCTCTGGCAGGAGGGGAATGAGGAGCAGTTTGCGTCTGGTGGAAGGTAGTATAAAGGGACTGTGGTTACAGCTGCGTGCTCCTGGTTTCCACCGAGTTTCACGTGGAGCTTTTGTAATGGAACCTGAAAATCAATCCTCTTCTCTCCTCGTGCACGTTGAGGAGGCAGAAAGGAATTTTGCCTCTTTTTTCGTCATACATCTCCATTTCTTAAAAACAAAGAATGCAATTGGAGCCGAAGCAAGGCGCAACCTACAGCAATGCGTTATGGCAATGTCTCAGATAGTCTGATGGCACATAAAATAAACAGTAAATAAATAAAATCTAGTGATTTTTTTTTTACAAAAGTGTGCATGAAATATACTGAACACGGTAGCTCAAAAGTGCGTGATGTGCATAAACGGGTAAAAGCTCATTAGTTTTCGCGTTATGCGTGCACATCTGAGCTTCATCTGAGCAAAGGGGTTAGTTCACCCAAAAATGAAATTTCTGTCATTAATTACTCACCTTCATGCCATTCTAAACCTGTAAAGACCTTTGTTCATCTTTGGAACACAAATTAAGATATTTTTGATGAAATCCAATTGTTTTTTGTTTTTTTTATCCCCCATTGAAAGAAAGTTAATTACCATTACCATCATTTAAAGTCCAGAAAAGTACTTAAGACATTGTTAAAATAGTCAACATGACTACAGTGGTTCAACCTTAATGCTATGAAGCATCAAGTATACTTTTTGCATGCAAAAACAAAACAAAATTAAGCTCTGCGCTAAGTTCACAGCGCTAACTGCATACGAAGTTGATAGGGTGGAGAGGAAACTGTTGAAATAAGTCGTTATTTTGTTCTTGCTCACAAACAAATTCTCTCTTCATAGCTTCATAACATTAAGGTTGAACCACTTTAGTCACTTTGGTGATTTAATGATGTCTTTACTACTTTTCTAGACATTGAATGGCAGTAATTACATTGCTTTCTACATAAAAAAAATACAAATAAAAAAACAACGTGAACTAACCCTTTAATAGTGGTTTGGAAACCCATTTCAAGGATTAGGATGACTGATACCAACTAGTTAAAAAACAAAACTTAATCGGCCCCAATACCGATCCTTGAGATCATCTCGGGACATCCCTAACTATTTCTTTCATTATATTTTTATACAATAATAATATTACAATATTTTTGTTGTTAATAATAATAATAATAATAATAATTTGATTGGTTTCCAAAAACAGTTCTTTTAGTATATACCCAAATGTGAAATCCTTTGAAAACACAAAAACAACAACAAAAAATTGTTAGTAAGAGCTAATCGTAGACAAAACATAAATTGTTTATCAGTTAAAAGTTTTTGACTATGGTATATCTCAGCACCAATAAGAGATGTGAAATATTTGTCAAACAGCAGTTCAATTCATAGTACAATAGACAAGTTAGTGTTACAGATGGCTTTGAGCTGTGTGGAAGGTGCTGTGTATAGACCCCTTTTGATCCGTCACAGGGACTTTATTTCCCTGTTTCTGCTATCATACTTGAAATTGTTATGAACTCCACTCAAGTTTTATTCCTCATTTGTGGTCAGAGGGTAGAGGGGCAGATGGAGGGTTGGAGTCTGGTTTGAGCATTTGTTCTACTAAAGGCTCTAGGTGCTCCGGGTGACAATTTTCTGGATCGAAGCGAGCAGCGCAAGGCTAAACCGCTTGACACATTGATGGCACGACGCCCTCAACGGTTGATTTACACTGACTGCAAATGGGACTGACCGATTGGAAGCTTACAGAGGAAGATCTACTGCGGGATGAGTCATGTGTCTGCAGTCAGGAGTTATAGCTATTCGTCTTTGACATATGTAACTTTTCCTCAGTAGCTCTCCGACATTCTCCCCCATCATTCCTTTAGCTCATATTTTGCCAAGAGGAAGCCATTATAGCAAATAAAACAAGCTCGTTGGCCGCGTGCCCGATCTGCTGAGGGAAATTTATTGAGCCACCAGCGTATTCTTCCTGCGGTTGGTCGTGATCTCTACCGTTTTCAGGCACAAATCTAGATGAAAAGAGAGAGTGCAACAGATTTTTTTTTTTTTCAGCGTTGTGGAGCTTCAGGAACTCTGGGATTATGTACTTTTCTTTCTTCCTAGTCACTATCCAGCAAGCTAACAAACTCCACAACCTGAAGGTGGACAAGGCCTTGACTGTACGTTTGTCTGCTTCTTGTCTTCCACAGGGTAATAAAGGATGTTTCTTTCAAGATAAATGGAGCGAAAGGAAAGTATGTTACACTTTTACATTGTCACAGTTACATGTGCCCATTTCCACTTTAATTAGCACAGTTCACAAGAAAGAAATTCTCCCTATCATTTTGATCTTCTATTTCCTGCTCCTGTTAGAGGGGATGGGTATCCTCTGTCGGGCTCATCTCAAGAGGGTCTTTGCGTGAACAGGGAAATTACACCATGGAAAACCTGAAAGCAATTTGTTTCGCATAGAGGAGTTGCATCCGAACCCGGTCCACAGATTAAACGGTGGTCTCTATCAGGCCATCTCCCCTCAAAAGCAATCAAACTGACGTAGGGGAACAGAAGGGTTGCTGGGAAATTGGGGGCAATGCCTAACCACTCAGAATGGATTGAAGAATGCCACTGCAAAGCAAAGGACTATTACAATAAGGTAAGAGGTATGAGGGAAGAAAATAGTGGGTGATTTATAAGCAAATATCTTGATCTTTGTAAAAATTTGAATGATAATGGAATATATAATGGCATAGCCTGCATATTTTGTATATTTTTATGGAAAAATACAAAAAAATATTTCACGACATTTTACGGTTATAAACGTGAAATGAGCAATGAAACTGCTCTATGAATATTTATCAGTAATGATTCAAAAATACAGTTTTATCCATATCTGCTTGCCATCGTTGTTTTGTTCGTTCATCTTCGGAACACAAATTAAGATATTTTTGATGAAAACCAAGAGGTTTTTTTTGACATTTAACATTTGAGGTCCAGAAAAGTAGTGAAGACAAAATAAAACGGTCAACTTTAATGTTATGAAGGGAATACTTTGTGCAAAAACAAAATAAAAATAACAACTTTATTCAACAATTTTGTCTCTGCCCTGTCAGTCTTCAATGCTGTTTACATTGTAAAGGCTTCCATGTGACTCAGTGTTGGCCGGGGCTTTCCATGTGAGCACCACGATGCATCTGTGTGACGCTGACACAGGAGTTGTCCAGTAATGAGTTGTGTCTGTAATGTAAACGGTGTAGGAGACGAAATTGTTGAATAAAGTTATTATTTTTTTGTTTTGTTTTTCTGCACAAAAAGTATTCTCGTCGCTTCGTAACTTAAGGTTGAACCACTATGGTCACATTGACTATTTTAACAATGTCTTTACTACTTTTCTGGACCTTTATTGTGGTACTTATGTTGCTCTATATGGGGGCATAAAAAAATATCTTAATTTGTGTTCTGAAGATGAAGGAACGTCTTATGGACGTGGAATGACATGAGGGTGAGTAATAAATGACAGAAATTTCATTTTGGGGTGAAATATCCCTTTAAATGACAAAGTTTGCCTATTTTTAGTGTTTTATATAGCCTGTTGTGGCAAACTGAAAAGCTTTTAAGGAACCTCTGTTATTTTGGTTTAAGCTTCAATGCTTAAAAGTTGTTTCATTGTGATACGGACATCATTGAAAATAATTATAAAGTCAATAGGTTGATTCAGTAATGACTCAGATTGATTCAGTGAGCCAATTCATATAGGAAAGACTGATTCAAACCAGTAACTCTTTAAAGTTATGAGTGTTTTTGAACTATTCATGTTGCCCAACAAGCACAGATGACATAGCCGTGATATAACATTTACCTTTTTTTTACCATTTTAAATCAGCGAATTAGACACTTTGAACATGTTGGTTGTCTTTGGTGCCATTGATTCCATAAGACAGTGGCAGGCTTGCTTTGTAACCTTTCAGCACTAATGCAAACATCTTAATTACACCAGTGTGTGTGTTTTGGTGAGATTTCCTTTTAGTAGGTTCTTTTCTGTCACATTTGTTCTGCGAGCTACATGTATATGAAGAGCAAATGTTTATCTAATAAAGGGGTGAACACAAATATAGTTTGGTTTCTCTAATTCTTTTCCCTTTCTATTATATCTCTGGCTTTTTTCTGTTCTCAGCAATAACACAGAGCGGCAGGATTAATTAGGCTTGGCACGAAATGCTCCATTCCAATAAATCACTCCATTATCTCGCAGTGCTCTGTAAAAACAGCCTCTCTTTTCCTGAATGCATGAGGCAAGGTCGCGTTTTAACCCTCTTTCTCTTGCTGTGTTCCTTGTTGTCTAAAGTTGTGTCTTTGTTGCCCAAAAGGGACAACTTCCTGTTCAAAAACTGACTTTGCATGCCTCTTGCAAACCCTCCGGCTGTGGTTTGACGTCGCTGCAGTAGAAAATGCGGGTAGAGTGAATGGATTTATCATAGTGCCGTCTGTTTTTTTAGATCAAGCTGATGATGGACGCCAGCATCTCCAAAAAGAGGCCGTTTAATGCACCTGCGACCCATCACTGTGACAACTGGGGGCTTTTGTGTGAAGACGGTGTGTACATATATTAAACAC
This sequence comes from Opsariichthys bidens, assembly GCA_037194245.1. NCBI lineage: Eukaryota > Metazoa > Chordata > Actinopteri > Cypriniformes > Xenocyprididae > Opsariichthys > Opsariichthys bidens. The sequence continues at coordinate 8,267,805 of CM074303.1, forward strand.
GCCAGGTGCCGCCACTACCCACATCAGCCCCTTCTGCAAAGCAATGAAAGAAAGACCATCACCTGGAGTTTGAGAACCATAATAGATCATGCTCCGTTCATACCGCTGGGACGGACGGGTATGATTTATAGATGCTCCAAAAAATGGGTCAGGATGTATTTCTCTCTGGCTCTCCCACTCGAAGAACCAGGGGCTTAAGAGCTTTGTCTTTCTTGGACGGCTGGACAAACATATTTAGCTGAAAAGCTTTTGGAGACGTGAGCCGTGCAGCTCCAGACGTTGGGTTTCATGCAGAAGCTGTGGGGCTCTACCACGGGGGTGTCTGAGGGCTTAAAGTCGGCTTTGAGATGAGTCCAGTCAGATGCTTATGTTGTTGTAGCTGTTGTTTTAGCCTCATGTGCCTCTCTCTACAGTTGTGGTGAATTAACTTTGGTCGCAAATTATTTTTCTCAACGATTGAACTAAGGGAAGTTTTCCAATGTGCACCTGTTCTAGTAACACTGACTAAGGCCGTGTGTCCACCAAAGTGTTTTTTCAGCAAATATTTGCTTTGGATCTTGTTTTAAATGATTTTGTTTTATTACTAGTTGTTGTCCGTTACCATTGTACAAGCAGAATGTGGCGGTTGGTTGGTGTGGTATTCTTCCCGCCCGTTCTACGCTGGGTAAAAAGTGACTAGTGCTGCGTTTTACCCAAAGCTAAACATTCTTCAACTCTTTTTTGACATTTTTAGTCTCTTTCTGTATTGTTTCTATCTGTGAAATTAGATTCTAGTAACCCTTCCACGGATATTCCATATCTATCATCTACCTATCATGGGGTTATTTATTTAGGGTTGTGATGCAATAATTTTTTTCCCGTCATCCTTTAGCTAGTGTTACATTATATAACGCTATCATTTACTCAAATGCTATTAAACCATACAAGTGCGGTAATATGCTGAAAAAGGAATAAAAAAGAACTCAAATCTGTACTGGTGTGCTGTCCGTGAATCTCCTGACTGTGTGACAGGCTGTATTGAGTTCTCTTTCTCGCTTAAATGAACAAAAGCACACAATTCTCCCAAAATTAAAGCGTTAACGCATGCATTTTTTTTTCAGTTTAACACGTTAACAATATTTAATGCATCAACCATTTTTTTCCCCATCATCCTTTAGCTAGTGTTACATTATATTATGCTATCATTCACTCAAATGCTATTAAACCATACAAGTGCGGTAATATGCTAAAAAAGGAATAAAAAAGAACTCAAATCTGTACTGGTGTGCTGTCCGTGAATCTCCTGACTGTGTGACAGGCTGTATTGAGTTCTCTTTCTCGCTTAAATGAACAAAAGCACACAATTCTCCCAAAATTAATGCGTTTACGCATGCATTTTTTTTTTCAGTTTAACACGTTAACAATATTTAATGCATCAACCATTTTTTCCCCATCATCCTTTAGCTAGTGTTACATTATATTATGCTATCATTCACTCAAATGCTATTAAACCATTCGAGTGCGGTAATATGCAAAAAATGAAAAGCAAAAATCTGTACTGGTGTGCTGTCCATGAATCTCCTGACTGTGTGACAGGCCGTATTGAGTTCTCTTTCTCGCTTGAATGGACAAAAACACACACAATTCTGCCAACATGCCCACTTTGTTGAGTATTATCCTTCTAAGCACAGTCTTAAATGAGTTAGAAAATGTTAAATGAAAGTAAGGAGTTGTGAGAAAATAGGATGCGTTTCAGATCTGCGTCAATCTTAAAGTGACAGCAGCCTAATAAACCTGCTGCTGTGATGTCATTGTTAATCAAAGAACAAAAGATAGAGAAAATCACTCTCTCTTGACTGAATTTAACTTTAATAAGGATTGATCTATATCTGTATCTATTTATAATTTATGCAGTGAAGACTGTAAAGTGTTTGATAACTTTATATTGTTTCTACATTATTATGGAGATTAAATGTGAAATAATTACAATCTAAAATCTATGAAATTCATTAATGTTAGGTGTGATTAATCATGCTTAATGCTGCCTTAACATGCAATTGGAATTGTTTCGAAATGGGAGGGCCATTCGTGGGTAGTTTTCACCTTGGAAACTCTTTTTTTTTTTTTTTTATTGATTGACAGCACTAATATATAATATCATTTCTTAATTAGTTTGCTGGTCTTAACTGATTTATTTCAGCTGGGTTATCATTGTAATGAAGGGCGAGTCAGTGGATGAGATCCAATTGCAGGCTTTATTATCAAAGAGGATGGACATACAGGCAATGGACACAGAACAGCAAACAGGTATGTCAGAGGAATGGGTCGGTAAACAGGCAAAGATGTCAAGTTAGGCAGCAAGTATCATAGTCCAGTATAACAAGCAATAATCCAAAAGTCAGGTAGAGAAACAATCATGAATGGTAAACAGACAGGGTAATAACCAGAAAAAAACAAGACGGGGATAATCGCTCAGAACTGAAAACCCAAAGAAATTTCAAGACTTCGCAACTGTGTGTGGAGCTTAAATAGTCCGGATCATAGGCTACAGCTGGCTGGGGTGATCAGTGACAGGGTACAGGGCTTCTGGGAAAAGGTGTGAGTGTGTGTGTGACAGTGAGTGAGTGAATGGTGTCGAGTCCATGGTGAAGTGCCCTCTAGTGTATAAAGCGGGCACTTCATCTGACGATCGTTACAATCATACTACTTTGAATTATAATTAGCTCGCATCTTGGCTGCAGTTTCACAGTAGCTTCCCCAACACTGATCTGAACACCCTCAGACTTGCAAATTCTTGCAATATGCACTAGAACGTGAGAAAGAACGAGACACAGGAAGGACGGATGGGGATTGGAAAGCGAGGGGTAGGGTGTCTAGTGAGCAGGAAGTCAAGTGTGTTCACTGAGGCATGCTAACACAGCCTGCTAAAATGTGCCTGTTCGAGGCAGGCTATTGTGCCTGCTGACGTCCTGCTGCTGCCAAGTCAGCCCACACGAGTTCTCTTCAGAGTGACTCAGTAACCCTCATACAACATTTATGTAATACCCAAGCTTTCCTAGTCTTCTCCTCTACCTCCTACCCAGCGCCACAGGGGGACCCAGACGTCTCGCCCACCTCTTAGCTCTCTGTCTCTCCACTTCGATAATGTGAATGCCACACTCCTGCTGTGACGGACAACCTTAGCGCAAGAAACGCATATAGAGAATATGTTCGGAGGAAAGCCGATGTCAGCCACCGTTAGAACAAGATATTTCTGTCAAAGAAAAGGAATTTAGGCCTATTGACCACACCTGCTAATGTGTCTCAGATCTTATCAATGTATTATGGCTTTTAAATAACAGGATGGCTAACTTTAGCATGCTTGAGAATCCTTCCCCTTTGATAAATAGTAGGGAGAAGTGTTTACAACCTGCTTGAGAGCATTTAAATAGATACATGTATCTATGATTATTGTCATATTTACAGCATACAGATCAAAATGTATATTTCTTTTTTAAAATTTCCTTTGGATTTTCCATCGACTTGGCTCTCGGATAGGAAGTCAATGCCCTTGAGTCTTACAGTCTGTTTATTTGAATGTTATCGTAACACTATCGACATCAGATCTAGCAATACGTCGTCAACATCCAACAAATGTAAGCGGAAGATGTCGAACAGTTTTTTACTGAAATGAACAATATATCCAGTGAAACAACACGGCAATGTGTTTTAAGTATTGCGATTGGTTTTCAAATGGTAGAGTTCTGGTTTAGATGACAAATGGCTGACTGGAAAGCCAAACGTTTGGTCTTGCATGAGTCCATAAGTGGAAAACATAACAAACCAAAAGGGCAATGTAATCAGCTGGAGGTCAAGAGCCTGGTAGAGGGGAACGGTTTCTAGTCACAACAAGTCTACGAATTGCACCATTGTCACACTGAGAAAAAACTGCGAAAACAGCTTCCCTCATTCTCTTTTTCCCACTAGGATTCAAGAGCCTCACAGTATCAATTAGGCCGTCATAACATCTCCCATCATGAGCAAAAATCTCCAGACTTCTCTGGCTTACCAGATGGCTCGAGTATTTGGTGTTAGGAGAACAAAGAAGTTCTGTGGTAGAAAGAGAACAGTCCAACTGGACAATTCACCTGTATAAGGCGGCAGATCACTTTCTGAACACTTGTTGCGCATTTATATAAAGTTCAATGCTGCTCAAATTCCTTGTTTTCCGAAGCCATGCTAGTAGACTTGGGAGGAAAAAGGCTGAAATTTACGTTGTTTTACTGAAAATCTTCACTTCCACCACAGCCCTAAAATGTTATTTGGGTTCGCATAGAATCAAGATGCATCGCTTCAGGTGTTCAACAGGAACTATTTCTTGGAAAATATGGATGAAAACTTGTGAATACTTGCTTGCTTTGCAGTTTAAGTACCACACAACTTGTTCTCTTATGTAATGCTCTAGACAGTTTGAGCGTTAAGATGGAGAGATTGCACAAACACTTCTTCATCTGCTGGGAAGCTTGTCGGGCTGTTTTTGGGCTTTTTTCTCTGTGTTTTAGTGGAGAAGCTTTAGCGGACCTGGCTGTCGTTGCTCTCCTCTGGGGGTTTAGTTTAGCCATGTAGTCGTAGGTAATGGAGTGGACTTGCGTGCAATACTGGTTCAGCTAAACACCCAATGCTTCCAGTGGACACAATAGCTAAAGGGATTACAACTCGAAATGTACTGTTGACAAAAGCTGAAAGCTGTTTTCTGTTTATGTTCTCCTCAAGTGAAAAAGAGACCCAGGTTATACACTCTCAAGTCAATCTGTTGACTTACCCAGCCGTTGGGTATTTCACAGCAGGTTTGTCAAATGCTCAGTTAGGGTTCGACGTATATAGGTTCTCTCTCTCTCTCTCTTTCTTCCCCTAGAGGTCATTTTCCTTTTGGCTTATCATTTTTCACAGTTCTCAGCAGTAAACATCACCAAACCGTATATGAAATGGAATTACTTTTCAGACACTGATTTTGAATCACTTGGCATTATGTCTCTGGATGTTCTCTATTAAATTGACAGTTTTAGACAGACCTCCATTACAAAATATCACCATGGTAAAACAATTGTGAATTGGTGGTGGCTTTCAAGAGAGGGGGAACACGTCACTTGTTAATGTGAAAATGTATACTTTTATTCGCAAAAATATACCAGTCTTATGTTGTTAATTTACTTATTTACTTGTTTTATTTATTAAAATATTAAACCACATACCAAGAGGCAGTTTATTATTTGCTTACTTATAACTTCTTTCCTACTTTTTTTTGGATAAATTTTGATATTTTTTGTTTGTTAAAACTTAAATAGCATATCAAGTGATGCTATTTATATTTATTTTATTTAACTCTCATATATTTACTATTGTTAACTAACTATTTAATATATATTTATATGTAATATATATTTTTTTGATTATTTTATGGTAGCCTTTATTTACATATTTACACACATTTATATAAATTAGGCTTCATTCATTATTTTTATTTATTTTTTGTATTCTTTAAAATATTAAAAGCACATAGTTTATTTATTTATTTACTTATAATTTGTTTACTTTTTGTTTCCTAAAACTTAGATTTTTTTTATGTTATTTATATTTATCTATTTAAATTGTATATATGCACTATAGTTAACTGCTATATTTAACTATTTAATATATATTTATCCATTTTTATTCAAATTTACATACATTTATATAAGTCAAACATTCATTTGTGTAAGTTTTCTAATTACATATCATACATGTTTAAAAAAAAAAAAAAAAAAAAATAGCCTCTACAGCACTGAAGACTGTTGGATTCGGGACAGTCTTGTTATCCGTAATCTATGATCTGATCTGTTATTTGATCGTTTTGTTAGCCTTGCCCTGCTCTTGCTGGATCTGACCCTGAACGATACTCTGCTCACTAAATCACTTCCACAAGGTCAGTTCTAGCTAATGGCTGATGTTGCAATAGCACTCTGTCGGATCAAAGTGTAGATATCTTGTAAATTAGCAGTAAATATACCACACGCACCTTTTTATTCATTCCACTCTCCTCTGCCTCTTCTCGCTTTTTTCCCCAGTTCCTCATGACTTGGCCTAGCTTGCAGCCATGGAAGGTGTATGAAGGTTAGCTTAAATGCAGGTCTTCTTCACACGTTCCTATGTTCTGTTCACACGGCACGAATTGGGGCCGAAGGTGAACTCTGGTAAAATGGAGAGGCAGACAGAGAATTTCAGACCCATTTTACCCACGACAGACCCGTCACAGAGAGACCACTGAATACAGATGAGTGTCTTTTCTCAGTCTGTCTCTGTCACACTCTCTCTCTGTTGCTGTCATTTTCTCTGTCGCTCTGTCTCTAATCCAGAGCCCTTATATAAAGATGGATAAAAGATTTATGAGATTGAGAATTTCAAAACAGCAGCTAATTAACATTATTATATCTCATCATAACTTTCATGTACAGTATATGTTCTTGCATTCGCCTGACTGTTTTAATCACACCAACTTTTAGTGCATTCCAACTGTAAATTTTATTGTGTTGCAGTGGGAGCCTATGATCTAATGATAATAACAATATCATCAACAATGATAATGATGATTATTATTAAAATATTCATTATTTTCCCAATAATATTCATAATAATTTGTTTATATAATTATATGATTTGTTTAATATGTTATTTTTTAAGTTATTATATATAAAAATGTTTTGTTATCCTCGTCATCTAATTTAATTAGGAGGCAGAGTCAGGCAGCCTGTTCTTCAAGCTTAATAATATATATGTTTTAAATGAATTATTGAACTTGAAAATTCATACTCAATGTGTAGCAACAACCTTAAAGTGGAAATACATGCAAGCATGATAATAATTGTGATTCATGCCGACACCCCTGTAGGATTTGGTTTGTCACGTTTTTAAGAGGAGGAAGTGGGTTTTTGAAAATAGAAAGTGGGGCCATCAAAACAATTATGCTCATATTCTGCTCCACTCCGCAGAAATGAAAATGAGCCACTATTTCTGTGGCTTAACTCTAAAAGGAGAAAAAACATAGTGTTTAAACTCCGAGGAGTATTTTATTGCTCTGAGGTTGCTCTTTCACGGCTCACAGAGTAATATTTTTGGTCATATCAGTTGTGTCTCGGATGCCTAAAATAATTGGGAAAACAAAAAAATAGCCAAGAAGTTGTCTTATTTGTGTTTGAGTGTGGTCACTGTGGTTTTGCCAAGTAAGACATGATATTTTGTTGATCCTGGAACAACATCCCTATCCAAAAAATGTAGTCCTAAACCTAACCCACCTCTAAAATCACAAGGAAATGAATAACACTGATGTAAAAGCACCTAACCTTGATTGCAAGACTAAACTTGCCTCTCAAATCTGATTGGTTGATTGGAATGTTGTTCCAGGATCAACAACGGCAATATGTTTATTTTGAGTTCTCTGACTTTTGCAGATCATGACAAATCTGAGCACAGTTTGAGACACTGTTGAGGTCTCTTCTTAAAGGGCTAGTTCACCCAAAAATGAAAATTCTGTCATTAATTCTTCACCCTCATGTCGTTCTACACCCGTAAGACCTTCGTTCATCTTCAGAACACGAATTAAAATATTTTTGATGAATTCCGATGGCTCAGTGAGGCCTCAGTGGTTCGGAGCGCAGTGTATCAAACTGCCAAAGTCACATAAACTATTGAAATTTCTAATCACTTGTGACGTAACGAAGCCTCGTTCACTGAAATCCGAACCATTGATTGAAAAAAAAAAAAATTTGTAAAGCTCCGAAGCAGTGTTTTGAAATCGGCCATCACTAGATATTGTTGAAAAGTCGTTATTTTCTCGTCACTTTATAATATTCTAGTTGAACCACTGTACTCACATGATCTGTTTTAAATATGTTTTAGCATATCTCCTGGCATCTGAAAGTGTTCATTATCTTGCTGGCAATGGAGGAATCACTGAGCCACCGGATTTCATCAAAAATATCTTAATTTGTGTTCAGATGATGAACAAAAGTCATGAGGGTGAGTAATTAATGACAGAATTTTCATTTCTGGGTGAACTAACCCTTTATAGTCTGACACACGTGAAATTAATAGTGTCTTTTTCTCAGGAGAAAAAATCTAGAGACTCTTCAACATGAAATCAATATGTATTTACTTCTACAACACATTCCTTCTCCTGTTCCTGGCGACATTTGTTAGATCTCCTCTGAATATCTAGAGGAGATGCATACAAGATTACTCTAATACTCTTATATTTCTCTGAAGAAACGTTCGTCAGTTAGACAAGTATATACAATTACATGAACGTAAAATAAGAAAAGAAAGTCTGCAAGATTTAATAACCCTTTTGGAATGAACAGATTGAAACTAAGATACTACAAGGATCCGATTTTCGCTTTTCGTTTCAGGTTTTGTCAGTTAGAATCTTGTGAAATTATATTAACGTAAAAAAAATGTAATTTAAAGAAAGAAAAGGAAGTGTGCGAGATTAAATAACCCCTTTGGAATGAACTTAACTACACTGTGGCTTGTATTATCCAATATCAGTTAGCAAAGCTAGTGTGATAAACTGTCACACAGTGTTTATTTCGTACCATTTTAACCTTTTGCGGAATTCTGATACGTTCAGACTCGTAATTACATTTGGCACGTCGCACAGCCCATTCTAGATTTGTATTTGGCTGCCACATCCAATATATTTTAAACACCTGCATTAATGAAAACAAACAGATCAGGTATTTATTGACATGATGATAAAGGGTGGGTTAGCATTTCCTGAGAGAGAAACGGAGAGGGAGAGAGGGAGAAATAATTGTTTATTGATCTATCCTCTGCATTTAGGGAGTGCATTAAACCCGAGGACAGATTGCTGGTGTCTGTCAGAGATGTGGGGAGGGGTGTGTGGAGCAAATGTTCTGCAGATATTGCATGAAGGAGAGTGAGAATCGATGAATGCGATGTGCTGCGAGCGTCAGATTCCCAATGCGAGGGTGGGGGATTCATATATTTGCTGGATGATATTCCTTATAGAATATGTAGGGATGATTTGAATGTGAATCTTTGCTAGACACATAAAATGGAGGTGGAAAATGTAGTTCCACCTATATGATTTTCTCTATGATTACAGCTTACAGGAAAGAAGAGAGATCTCTTTAATGTGCCAATATCTAACGGTGAGAGTGAATATAAAATGGGTCAGTGATGTGACGGGTAATTTTTTATAATAATAATAATAAAAAAACAAAGTTATGACATCCAAAGTATCTAAGGTAGTACAACTAGATCTCTTTTATTGAATCCAAAAGGTTTTACTTGTATTTTGCTTCATATAAAGCTATTTTAAAGATGTCAATAGGTCATTCGGGTTAACCGTCCAAAGGCCAATACAGCCATTTCATTTGCGATTAAAACGTCTTAAAATGTAATAAATGTATGTTTTTTATTCTGGCATGATTTTATAACATCATATATCAACAGTGCAAAATGGTATTAAAATTATGTGAAGTCGTCGTTGCTTTGCTGTGAGAAAGAATGTCTGGAAAAAAATGACTTTCGTTGATGTCATTCGGAGTAACCAATATAACAGCATCTGTTTTTACAAGAATAAAGTTCAACAAAAGCATTTATTATTTAAATACAATGTAGTTTGGTCCACATTTTTTTTAATCAGTTTTATTTTGATAAACATGACACAATACGACATCGTGACTACATGAAAAGAACATTAACTGTTATAAAAATACAGATTTTTGAGCTTTAGTGGAACTTAAGGTGTGGGAATAAACACGAAACACACGTGATGTTGTCATGAAGCCGTACGTCTCAGTCAGATTCCAAACAAAATGTCTTACCGGTATGCACTGCTTCATGTCAGTAGCCAATAGGTCTGTGCAGCGTTGTATGAAGTCGAACAAGCCTATGCTGTCAATATCATATGACAGGATGTGACAACATTCAAACACCTGCAAAGGACCACATGGCCATGAAGCAAAGTAACTAACTCTCTCTTAACTATTTGAAAACTTCATGTTTTCACAAAACATCAGGTCATTCAGTACAACCGCTATAAAACATGGAAAACGTTGTAATATTTTAAAACCTTGTACTAAACATAAAATGTGTGATTGTTCTTTTGCTAGCTTGCATTGTTTGAAAATGTTGGCATTTGGTATTACCAATGGTGTCATTCAGTAAATTGCTTTTTAAGGACTACAACAAATGGTTGGTAGGGACTACAACAAGCTTCTTCCTGAGTTGGTGACATCACAAACCCCAAAATTTACATAAACCCTGCCCCCGAGAATACCCAACAAAGGGGGCGAGGCCATGTTGGGCTGCTTTAGAGAAGAGGAAGAATTGTTGTAGTAGAGTGTTTTTGCCATACCGTCATTTTACGCCAGACTGCTTCAGAAGCGAAGGTCAATTCAATGCTGGATTTGCACAAAAGATTAACATTCTAGTCGATGAGTTGAAACAACTCCTCAGCGACAACATAAATTTATCCACTAACCATTCATAAACATCCAGATGCATTCTAAAAGTCCATCAGTATCCGTCTCCGGTTTCAAAAATGTAAGGCTGGACACCGTTATTGAGTATCATAATTTTGTCTGCTTGAGATTCTCCAGCTTTGTTGTTGTTGAGCAACCAAAGCGTAAGCTGTTTAAGCTCCGCCCTCTTCCTAATTTAGTCCCCCCCAAAAGCTGTTCCTATATCTAAAATCACTTCCAGAAGTACTTCCACCAATAGTTATAAAGTGTTGTGTAGGTAAGTATGGCCTCCCATGCTCAAAATTTGTGCTCTGCATTTCACCCATCCAAGTTCATACTTGCATTCACAGTCAGATGTCTTTGGTGCTGTCCAGACAAATTTTCTTACCAGAATGCACTGCTTCATGTCAGTAGCCAATAGGTCTGTGCTGCGTTGTATGAAGTTCGAACAAGCCTATGCTGTAAGTAAGCAATAAGTATTGAACACACACACACTCGGAGCAGTGGGCAGCTGGTTTTACTGCGGTTCCCAGGGAGTGATTGGGGGTTAGGTGCCTTGTTCAAGGGCACCTCAGTTGTGGGTAATGTGAGTGAAATAGAGCGCTGTTCATTCACTCCCCCAACTTACATTTCCTGCCAATACTGAGACTCGAACTTTGGGTTTAAGTCCAACCATTAGGTCACAACTGCCCTTATAAGAACTTTGAAAAATTCCTTGAGTGTGATTGAAAGCCCCTCTCGTGTCCATGTTTGTATTCTATGAAGTGTTTTTTTTTTTTGTTTGTTTTTTTGTGGAAACATAAGACCATGAAGCAGCACCAGGAAATTACTTAGGAGAAGGGGGGATGCTGGACATCATTTTGACCTGCTTACCAGAACACATCTCCAGCACAAGACTGATACTTAATTTGAGTTTCAGTTGTTTAACTGAAGTCTCCAAAACTATAAAAGAGCAATAAAGTTATTCTCTTGGATGACACATTTAATGTTGATATATTGAAAAATTCCTAGACTACATTTCGTTTTTCTTCTTTTATCAAATGAGATAAAGGCGCTAGTCTGTGCCATAGTCCTCTGAGACTTTACATCCAAGTCAGACTTCATTTGACTTCATTTGATTGACCCCCTAACCACATGACAGGAGCTGTCTATCTGTCTCAAACGTTCAATCCCGTCTCTCACACCTCTCTCCCAGTGGCTCTCTCCCCTTTATCACTTCCTTTTCTTTTTGTCTGTTAGTTACTCAAGTTGCATTCTGAATGACTGCTGTCCGGGCCTTTTTGGAGTGCTGTGACAGCTCCCTCGTGGCCCAGAAGTGCAAAAGGACCTGATAGGAGAGTTTTATTGTAAACGGGCAACTCTGGGTCTGCCTGTCATTGTTCCGATAGCTGTGCGCCCTGGAAGGAACAGTTGGTTTATTCATTCTCTCCCGTTTATGATGCAGTATGGGGTTTGTATTCCCAGACGTGGCTGGATCTAGCTAAAATGTGAGAGTGCTGGAGCTGGACAGGTCAGCGGTGAGATCAAATAGAGGTCTGTAATAAAAGCATAAATACCTACAATATGTACATCTAATCATAGAGCTTTCTCGCATGAATTTCCACGCTAGTTTGGTGCCTTCATTATGCACACTAATTATAGATTTTTTTTTTAATCAACTGGTTTTGGATATATAGATTATCCATGTTTGTTTCCTCTATTTTTACGTATAGATTACTTTGGATGTTATCTAACGCTTACTTGATGCTAAGCTTTAAAAACACTAATAATTTAATAACATTGGTAAATGTAATCTTTATCAAGTCTCCTTTTTCATATGGTCCATTATAATGTTGTGATGCTTAAATTCACTTGTAGCATTTAAATTTATTTATTTTTTATTATGTTGGCCTCATCACTTTTTTTTTTTTGTCTCTCTCGTCATTCTTATTTATCTAGATTTTATTTTAACTGTTTTTGGCTTATCCTTATTAGATCAAAATGCATATTGCGCTATTTTTTTTTTTTTTTTTTTTTTTTTTTTTTAATTTTAGCCAGATTATTTATTTATTTATTTATTTGATATTAAAATAAATGTAATTATTTTTGTTTGTTTGTGATTTACTGTTTATAGACCAGAAATTTAATATCACTGCTTCTGTACTTGCTGGTTATAAATCGGACTGAGCACACTGGCATCTGAAACACAACACATACTCATAACACATTTTTACCGTATTATTGATGCTTCATCTAGCTGCTAAAATAACTGCCAAGAACAGTGAAGTAAATGTACTGTACTGTACTGTAATGTACTATAGTGCTGGTTTTATGTTTTCTTCCAGTTCGACAGAACATTAAAGTACCCCTGTGGTGAAAATCAAGTTTTAATATTGTTTATATGTCTATGTTGTGTGCAAATTCATAAGTCAACACCACTGCTGAGTATTTTCTAAGTATTTTAAAACTGCAGTGATCTAAAGACGGTTTTTCAAAAACACGCTTTGGTGTTTGTGATGTCACAAACTACCTTGTAACCAATCACATCAACTTTCCGTCGGGCTTTAGCATATCATTAACCATGACTGCTCAGAAGCAGTGGAGTCTCGAGAGAAGTTTATCGTGGTATATTTTATTGTTGATTTGAAAATAGCAGGTAGATTTAGCAATATATGGGGTGTATGATGAATATTATGCTATGATGAACTATATGCCTTTCTCCACTGACGTTCTGAGTTGTTCAAAGCTACTCTAAGGACTTTTAGAAGGCAGCTGTCTGATTCTGGTAGCGATTGGGAACATGGTTTGTGAGGCATTAGCAACTCATTATTAGCAGCTGTTTGATAATGTAGTCAAGCAAAAGGCTAATCATATTGATTACCAACATGTCCGGCGTTGTTAAAGCGATACCATTGTGCAGCTTTTACCTCAGTTAGTTTATCTCGGAGCTTGAGCGAGTGAGTGGAGGCGGGGTTAATTTGCATATTCATAGATCCACATATACTAAATGAAGCAAGGGTGTAGAGTTGCATTCAAGCTATTTTAAGGCTTTTAAGGGTTTTTTTCACATGATTTTATTTATTTATTTTTTTTAATATGTCATTGTGGTGATCAAAGGGGGATTTTAACGGGTTTCTGTTGGCACTTCAGCTAAGGTGGCCTTGTTTCGAAACCCTTAATGAGCATTAGCGGACGGGCAGATGTGGCTCAGATGTAAGAGTGAGAGGGCAGTAAGATGGCGGGTGGGATTGTTAACTGTACCCTGAGGGCTTCGGCTCATCTTCAGATTAGCAAGGCCAGGTGTTGGCTCACCCAGTTCCCAGGGGTCCTCCATGACACGTCAGGATGGCCTTTGCAAATGCCAGTACAGAAAAAAGAAGGATATGGACTGGCTCCACTGAGGCTAATTACCTCCACATGAGTATTCATGAGAATCTGTGGGATTTTTTTATCTCCATTTTTTTTTTAAACTTCCATGTTATCCATTCATTTCCCCAGGCACATTTGAGAAGGTTAACATTTTGGATGAAGTCCACCGGCTGGTTGTGAGTGGGATTTCGTGCCAGCATCGGAAGAGAAGGGTCTGATCGGAGAAACATAGGTCCACCTGAACTTGAAGAAAATGATATTGGCAGGAAATTTAGTGTTGGCATCTGTTGAGTTCTGGAAGGGTGACAAGATTTTATCACATTTCAGCCAGATCTTACAAAGTTTGGGGTTTCATCAAGTTTCCCCCCCCAGTCAAGAAACATCTCACACATTATTCTAATATTTGTTGTTGTTGGCGGCATATTTAGTTGGAAATGTCATCAGAGACAAACAAGCAAACAAGATGGTCCAGTAGGGTGTCATATTACCATTGAAATTCCTTGGCAAAATGGATGAAGCCCTTGGCCACATCCTTCCTAAGGTCGAGTTTGTATAGGGAATCTGTTTATAGGTCGATTCTGAACTTTGTTAGTTCAATTAGAGCTTCCTGTTGGTGAAAATTCACAAGCATCTAAATCGCAAAGCTGAAAATTTCAATTCTTGCATTGTACTTGCTAATTGCTGTCTGCGGCATGCAGTTTAGCATGCTGGTAATTGAAATTTCTGCACTGGCATGCGCTGTCTGATTTAAAGGATTAAAGTGCACTGGCGTGCCAGTTCCTCCGCTGTTTTCAACCCAGTGAAAAAATGCCTTTGCCGTTGACTGTTTAATCAGATTTAGCCTAATCTGTTCCACAGCAAATGAGAGCGTCTAACAGCGAAGCCGGTTGCTTTTGTTGCGGACCCAATCGTTTTTGCCCCAGTATTCCCCTCGGTGTCGTCAGGGCCAACAGATATGGGACCATCTCCGAACAGCTTTCCTGCTCTGTGGTGAGCCGGTCGCTGACCAAGACCACGTCACGCTAAGCCAGAGAGTTATCACCTCCAAACATCCCCGCCACATTCATCAGCTCTCCGTTATCAGAGATCTGTTTCTCTCTCGGCCAAACACAGGCTATTGTGGGCTGCTCCTATTTCCTGCCTGAGACTTTTTAACCCTTGTGTTCTTTTTAGGATCTCATTATGATTGATATTTATTATATTTATAATAACCTTAATAACTAAATAATTGTCTAATCTATACTATAATACTTGCTTGAAGCATGTTTTATTTTGTAAGAAATCAATGCTAGTTTTTGAACCAGGACCGTTTGAGAACTGAATTGAGAATGCCGTTTTTTATATGCCGAGTTGGAATACGATTTGATTTAATTAGGTAGCAAACAAGATGCAAAATTACAGTTTAAATTGGAGTGGAATTAAATTGACTGCAATTCAAATAAATGCATGTTACTAATTCATGAACAGAAAATCAGCTTGACAAAGCCTTGTTAAAAAGTTTTGAAAAAAGTTTAAAAGCTGTCGAAGTTTGAAGTAGACAAATTAATGAACTGAATTGATAGGGAGCCAATTTAGGTCTGAATTTTGCCCAACCATACTTTGAATTGGAATCGGAAAGATGCTATTTGGATCCACGATGTAGTTACAACATCTACCAGCAGGGCTTAATAAGTTTTGTTAAAGGAGAAAGATAAATCTCTAAAAATATCTGCCTATACAGTTTTGATTTGGTACGAAGAGCATATTTAATTAGATTTGAAGTAAAACATAATTAGAATTGTTATATGACTCCAGTCATACAAAGACATGTCTACAGAACATTAAAGTTAAGAAGCTTTATTGCTGATCTGCTCTACTCGCATTTGGTTTTGAGAGAACATGTCAGCTTTCTTTTTTCCCCTTTGACAGTGTTGTTTTTTACTTGGCTTTAATGGCAAGAGAGAACAGTGCAACAAAGCCGCAAACAAAGATGTGCCACCGTGGCTTGAATGGGGTTTGCTGTTGCCCTTTCCCTTCCTCTTTTGTCAGCTCTTATCTCGTGAGCGGCGTTATTCACGGGGGCGACGGTAGCAGACAAAGAGATGCAGCAGCTACCTTGTAAGTCATTTAAACGTCCGCAGTGAGATTACGGCTGACGTGGCAAACGGGGATGATGTTCAGAGATTCTCCATCGCTCCGGGATTCGGAAATGAGGCCTCGGCTTCACAAAGGAAACACAGTGGCTCGTTAAAAGGAACATTGAGTCAGTGCAAAGAGCAATCTCTCCACTAAATTACGGGCTTGGGTTGCCTCTCTTCACACTGCGCCTCTCAAACGCTACTCCCGTTTGCGTGCGAGAACCGACATCACGGCAATTTATTTTTCCATTAGTGCGAAAGCAACTTAAAGTCGGTTCTTCAGCAAAGGCAAGAGTGATTGTAGGGTGAAGCATAATTGCTTTAATTGAGTGGCAAGGCTTTTATGCCATTGATAAGGCCCTATTAGATTTCTGGAGCTGTGCACATATTTCATGGCCAATTGCCTGCGCTGTTTTGGTAATTGCTGAACGCGCTCCCTTTAGGAGCAGAGGGGATCGGGTCGGTCGCAGAGACTAAAGGGATGGCAGATTCACGACGCCATTGAACCTGAGCCAAGCAACGTTTATCATGCTGTAGCCACATTGAGAGGTTGTAACTGTGCCTGGTTTATTGGCCTGTAAGACCTGCTGTTGGGGGTGTTATCTTTACCCCAGGATTGAGCGCTACGTTTACGGGGCCTTTGTGGTCATATTACTGGCTCGTTTTTCAGCTGTTTTGTTTTATTTTGTTTTGTTCTTGTGCTTATAAAATATAAAGGCAGGGATTTTCAAACTGGTGGTCCAGGGACCAGGCACGGTGAAAAAGAGCCAATAGTGATGATTGATTGATTGATTGATTGATTGCATATTTTATCACAGTAATGCGTTAACGTTTAAAAAAAATGTTGATTGTTTTAACATTGTCATATACTTAATATTTTTCTCAGAAAATTATGGGTCTTCTATTTGTGAAAATATGCAATTCCATAATAACATATAAATAATATTAGCGTTTAAAAGTTCGAAAAGTTGGCCGTAATTAGGCACAATATGCATCGAATAGGGTAAATTGTAGGTAATTATGCTCTTAGGTTAGGTTTGATAGCAAATATTATGTGTTTCAATATATAATTCTAATGTGGTATTTGTTGAAATTTATAAGTGAAGCATATGGCACAATAGACCACAAGCAGAGTAATATATAGCCTGACTTTCACGACTGTAAATGATCTGTTATGCTTGTGGCAGGCTTGAGGCCAACTCAGTCTGACAAACAAGGATGTAAAATGACGGCAAGTAAGGGGGTAGGGTAAGATTATGGGGTTTTTTTTTCAATGTTTATTCTTGCGTTCTTGCGGTCGCGAGGTGCATGTACACAGAATTCAGGCTATGGGAAACGCCTTCATATATCGGCCATGTTGCCGTTTGCTCACCCCACGCCGAGGCTCTCTGCCAGCGTAAATAAATGTTTCCTCTAAGTCTGTAATATACGCTCCTAGCAGTGAGCCGAAATGAGTCTGATGAGGAATCAACATCCATCACTGGAGAAAAGGGATGAAAAAATCTTCCAAAAAGAAACAATCCTGGGGCAAGAATCTGGCCGTGGAAAAGGTTTTTTTTAAGCGGCCAGTTAGTTCTATTCAATGGCTGTCTCTGTAGGGCCTCAGTAGACACAAAACTTCACACTGAGGAAGATAACCGTGCACGCTATGTCCTTAATTGTGTTGTGGAAGGAGGGTACGGAGAACTTACTGCTAGGGTATCTCTCAGACATAGACATTTTGGTATTCCACGGAGAGGAATGAGACAGAGGAAAAAATGAGATTTATCTGCTCTTTTACACTCTTTTACCTCTCTGCCCTCGCTATCTATCCTAGACCATCCAGTCAGCCCTCAGAGGAGGATGAGCAAGGACATAGATGGCTATAGATAGACGGATAAAAGAGAGGGAGAGCAAACGCAAGTGCAGTGACATTTGTTTTTACTTGGAAACTTGTTTTCGCATCGGCTCTAAATCCATTGTAGCCTGTACACTGCAAGGTCACCCTGCTGCTCGTATATTGAATCATTGCCCCGGCGCAGCAGCTCACACTGGACCCGCCCACAGGACTAGTTTGTAGATCGTTGAAATTGGCCTGGCTGGTCGGCATCTTTAGATAGCCACTCCTTAGGCCTCTTATTATTGTGATGTAGACAACACAAGAAGTCAGTATAAAACTTGTTCACGCTTCAATAAAAATTGTAATCATTTACTCATCCTTATGACAACCCAAGGTTTCTTTTTTCTCTGTGGTGTTTTTAATCATTTCTGAACCTCTTACAATGTTCTCTACAATGAAAATTGCAGATTTTATTTTTTTTTTTTATCTCCAAAATGGACGAACAAAGTAACCATTAAAATGACCTTTAATTACTCTTTTTGTCACTAATATCTACGTATTTATTGAATGTTTTGCCCTTATTAATCATCGTCTTTTTATTTTCAACGTAAGTATTACTGTTTTAGATTTATATTTTGGATTAATAGATGTTTAATTATTTGTATTTATTTTTTGTTTTTATTTCATATGTACTGTATAATTTTTTTTTTATCCTTGTATATTCATATATACTTTGTAGTGCTGCAACGACGCGTCGGCATCAATCGATTTACGTCGGACTATACGAAAATAACGGTCGACATGCATAAAAATGCGTCGACGCGTCGACATGCATAAAATGCGTCGACCGGCTCACATTGTTTAACATTCACCTCGCGGTAATCGTGGCTTCCTGCTCTCTGGGAGATGGATAAAGTTCCATTCTATCTCAAAAACCATAGAAACCACGATTTATCAAAAGTTATGGGAATACTTTAAACAGAAAGCCAAATAAAATGGTCAGTTTGTTGGCCTTTTTGCGGAACCGAAATGGCGTTACCAACCCTATTGTGAATTGGATCTCTGACAAAGTTTTTTTATTTATTTTGCGAGCAAAATGCCCTTTTGCACTCTCAAAATGTTGGATCTAGCCGTGGTGCAAAAATTTGACAGGCAGATCCGATTACATAGGTGAACTGAGTTGAGGAGAAAATTCTTCGTCTCGCAACATAAGGAAAAATATTTTGAGCTGATAACGAAAATCAGTTTGGAATTTCAAAGAAGTTTATTTGGATGTGCGCGGATGCTCTCTTTCGCACGTGCAAGTTTTCAGTTGCTCGCGCTCCTGATTCCCGCCACTGCCCGCGCTCGCTGAGACTCCCTGCATTACAGACAGCGCAAGAGGAAAAACACACGGTTCAGGAGACGTTTGTTCAATGGCTTGAACACTATCAAAGTTCCTTTTAAGATGTATAGAAGTCGTTGAACAGTTCAAATGTCTGCCACTGGACGACCCACTAAGTGGCTTATTTTTAATCTCAAAATCAAATCGTATTAGTACATAATGGCGTTTTGTCCCAGTGTTTCTACACCTCAATTAATGCTAAATTAGTTCTAACTTCTTAAATAAAAAAAATCACTAGATTAATAAAAAAAAGGGATTAAAATTAATTGTTAGTTGCAGCTCTAATACTTTGTCACTTTTTTTAGGTTATATTTTTCATATAACCGTACAGAAGGTTTCAGTTGTATTAAATACATTATTAATATAATACATAATATTAAATAAATATTCAATTTAATTTTATTGTCATTAATTATATTACGTCGGTGTTATTAAATAATTCTCGTGAACTACAGTAGATGTACATTCCCCCTATATAGCTCTATTTTGAAATGACAAGAGGGTGACTTAATTGAATGACATCGAACATCGAGCACCTTTTGGCTGTTGTAGCGCTATACAAATAAATATGATGATTGATTGAATGACAGAAAGTAACATTTTGAATTTAGGGTTGAATATTCTGATAAATGTAAAGCTTTGGGTCCCAAGAGTTTAGTCATGAATTTGCTAGGAATTAACCTGCAGGAGCCCCATTTTCCCCCTACGATTTTAACGTTTTCAGCAGTAGGACGGCAATCGCATGAAATGTTAACACCTACAGAATGGGAAGAAAAATGATGGATTTTACTCTCGTTTAGCACAAGCTGGCACAGGCTTGTCAGAGTCAATTATCGTAAGAGGAGAGGCGTCTCTGGGAGATCTCACACCTGATAAACTTTCACTGCTTCAGCAATGTGAGCTGTCAAAATACCTGCACACAGTTCCGCGCTGTCACACTGTTAAAGCTCGCTCACACTACTGAGAGGATGACCTTAGTCTTACATTGATTATTCCCTCTGATTAAGTTCATTTTTTACAAACACTGATGTTTCACCAATATCTTTCCAACACTAAACTCCCAGAAATTGACAAAATCGTGCCTTTTTCCTTTATCGGTACGTGCTTTCCATAAATGTTGTACAATAATGTGTTTAAGCTGTATTACCATGTCGTAATCATCCATCCACTCCACTACTTTTGTATTCTCAGTCGGTAAACTTATAATGAATTTAGCATTAGGGCATCTATGCAGTGCACCGCATCCTGAGAGAGAGGTGTCTGAGTCGTATCAGTATTCATTTAATTGTGATTTTGTTAACATGTGTTCTGTGCTTGAATAGTAGTACACTTTTTAGCAAAGTGTTAGTTTTATTGTCGTTGACGCGCTTTGAGGAAGTGTGGGAGGGTTAGATGTTAGCCATCGCCTGATGGGTTGAGGCATTTTGTTGCATTGACCCTATTGGTCAGTTTGATGCCCTCCGTACCACGTTGACACGCCATATTTACAGTGCACCTGTCTTTTAACAGCAGCTGAGGGCAGTTTGAGTGGGAGGTAGAAAGCTTAGCAGGACCTTATGTTTTTGTTTGTTTTTTTTTCACATTACGAAAAGTAGTAGGAGTGGGTATACTAACTACTTTAAGTCATGAAAAGGTGTCTGATTAAGTGTTGTATAACTCCTGTGTCACTGTATTATGAAACGCTTCCAACAAACATTTGATTTCAATTGGACCTTCAGTGTTTGATTGACAGGCAGATGCGACCCAATATAAACCCTAAATTCGCCATTTTGTCTGACAAAGCAGTCAGGGGGGGGGGGGGGGGGGGAGTTAGTGGATTTACCGTTAGGTGAACTGAAAAACTGTGTGTACTCAGTCTTTCCGTGTTGGTGAAACAACATTTCCTTCTGATGTTCATTCTCGTTTTTTTTGATGCTATAGATGAACTAGTATGAGGAGTTTTTGCGAAGGATCCATTGCTATAAAAAGACACGATACATTTATTTCACGTTTTTAACGCCAACAGCGCTGTTGGCCACCTGATGACCCTGAACACATTATACGTGCGGTCTTTTGATTAAAAGCGAAGGTCTTCCTGAAGGACCGCGTATGTGTATATCTATCCCACGGACGAAGCGAGTTAAAGGTGTGTATGTTACTGTTTGGTGACAATGTAGCCGGGAGAGAATGAAAAGAAAAGGTGATATATTACAGCAAGCACATTCGCCCTACTCGAATCTTGATGTACTGCACTTTGTGTGGCAGATTGGACGCGGGCATTCACCGGAGAGAGAAAAGGCCAAAAAAAAAGAAAGATGCTACATGGTGGATGAGAGAAAGTGAGAAGAGTAGTCAAGGGAAATGTGAGATCCATTCAGCTCAGCTCTCACCACTGAGATACGAACATGGCCTGGTTGAGGCAGATGTGACTTCAGGATAGGCTTCAGGGGAAAATACTGTGTGCCCCTGCGAAGAACAGCTTATTTTGCGCAGACAAGAGATGTGACTTTAGACGGTCATTTCAAAGGTGTTCATAAAAATCGCAGTCTAAAATAAAGGTTGAGCATGGTAACCATGGAAGTGACTGAGCGCAATTACAGACTTTGTACTTAAGGCCCGAGTGCTCATAATGAAAGGTTTAGATGGCTAAATTGCTAAAACGGTTTTGGGAAGGTATGAGAATGCTCTTTCACAGCTAGCAGATTGCAGGTGGTCTGCAAGAAATGCGTCCTCGTGGTGGAAAGGCGCTACTGCATGAAAACTTTGCACTGATACAGCAGGAAATCTATCATATGAAGGTGAGAAAACTCTTAAGCTTAATGGAGTCAAGTGATTAACTTTTTAGTACCGTGCGTTCATTCCAGGACTGGAAGATGTAGAGCATCACCATTAGTTTCAATTTTCCAGTATGTATTATTCATTCATTATATGCATACATTCATAACATCAATGTTGTTTCTTATTTTATTGCTATTATTAGGGGGAAAATAGAGAGAGATGCATCACCGCAGGTTATGATTGCAAATATATCTCTGACTTATGTGTTTTTGGCATCCTTTTTAGCAGTGAGGTCTAATAGTTTTTGCTACTTTTGTTGTTGTTGAGTTTGGGAATTACAAGAGGACACGGATTTAACTGTAGTGTTACCATAATATCATTCGATTTGTTTTTTGAACTTTTTATGCAGAGTCCAGTTTTTATAGCGGAAGGTGTAAACATCTGTTATCCACAGACAACAGCAAATATGGTTTGATTTTGGGAAAACGGTTTGCTTCTGACGGTGAAGTTCCAGAGGTCAGAAGCAACTCACAACGGTCGATTCGGTCTATGCTGCACGAGAGGGCCCATCGCTCAGAAGAGCCAATGGCGCCTGCCATTCATTGTAATGGGCGCAGAACATATGAGCTCCACATGTTTATTAGCAAAAAAAGAAAAAAGGCTTGTTAAACTCATCTGAATACAATCTTCATAGTTTTCATGCATTTGGTGATTCTGAAATTGTATTTTGTTCATTTTCTAGCCAATTAAAGTACAGTTGGGGCTGTTTCCTTTCAATCAGGCTAGAGTTGCTTTCCAAATTCCTTATTAAATGTCATTAAAGTTGTAGATAAGTAGATAAATCATAATGGTGAGGACTTTAAAGCATATTAATAGCTTGTGTTTAATTCAGCTGTAAGATGTGGCATATTACATACAAAGTCCTGACAAAAGAGAATACTTAAAGGATCGAAACATTGCAACTGTCACTTTTAAAGTGAATTATGAAAATACTGTAGTCACAGCAGCGTTGAATCCTTACTAATATTTTCAAACATGTTGCGACACCGTTCTGCCACTCTTTCTGCATCCCCCAGTGAAAATAAATATACTAAAATATATTTGAAATACTTTTATTAGAAATGCATTTACGTATTATGTACTTAATAAAAATACCTTGCAATTGCGCTTTTGGTATA
>CM074303.1:8290988-8330988 GCA_037194245.1 Opsariichthys bidens
AACCATAACAGAGTGAAAGTTTATCATTTGCATGTGTTTTTAAGTCTTGCCCATTAAAAAAATTAGTTTTAAGCAATTTAAGTGCAAGAAGAGGCAAAAGAGAACTACATTTTGTACAAACACAGAATCGAGTTCTCTTTTACATGTATTTTTACGAGTATTTTGACATGATTGTATGTATCTCTGCAAATATTCTCTTAAACACACTAGGTTACATCTTAAGTGAATATAAACAGTTGAGAGAAATCATTTTATAAGATCTGTTCATTAGGTCTTAAAGTGACAGCAGCCTAATATACCTTCTGCGGTCTATTAATATTAATCAAACAAAACACAGCTTTGACAAAGATTAATCTAGATTTAATTTATACAGTGAACACTGCAGTATTAAATCACTCTTAAATATTACACTTATGTACATGAACACTTACTTTATTTGTAACTTTGCTATTTTTATTTTAGTAATGACTGCTCACTTGTCTTTAATGTTTGAACCGTATTAGTTAGGAAGAGTAACCTCTGACCCGACGTGTCATGTAATGACGAACACGGAAGTGCAAAATAATTTTTTTTTAAAGGTTTAAAGGGGGGTGCGACCAACAATGTTTGAGAACCACTGGATTAAATATAAAAGGGTTAGATTTTTTTTTTTGTTGTTAATGATGTGCACATATAAATCATTAATAATAAAATCTGTTTTACATAAATTAAAAATGTCATTTTGATTTAATGGTGAATTTAATCGAAAATTGCTGGTGGTTTTAAATTTTGTGGGTCGCCTCGTCAACGCGATCTTGAGCAGCATTTGGTAATTCTGTGAATGTGGACTGTGAATAGTATATTCATTTCCACATAATGGCAATAATCATTTACTAAAAAACATTAAATTGCCACCCTTAAAATACCAATTTAAACAAGTTATGCAAATATTTCAAAACATGTCATAGTCCTTGAATTAACATAATCCTTGATCCCTCCGTGTTTATTTTGCTCCAGGCCGAAACGAGGTGGAGCGTTAGTTGGATTGTTTTTCCAGCCTGGTTGTTTTAGCACCTTTTGAAACACAAGAGTGTGTTGACTTGGGAGTCGCTCTCTTTTCCTCTATTCCAGACTGAGTCCAGCTGCAGCAAAAAGAGGCTTTATCCAAATGATTGCAGCTGTAAACATTTTAATGCAGTCTTTATAACTTTTTCGATGCCGTCTTTTAAAGACAGCAGGCCAGTAAGTGGAGCACTTCTCCAGCTGTTGAAAAGCTGCCCACACTGGCCACCACAGGAACAAGCGACAAAAATACATCCAAAGAGCACAGAAGGGAGGACACGAGAGAGTTCGGTAGCCCGCTGTATTTTGCTTTTACCAGTTTCAGCATGGCATTAGCAGAATAGAAATAAAGTCTCTGTTCCACACGAGCAGGCACCGCTGGAGAGGCGTAGAAAGGTTTACAAAAACATTGTCATGGTGAGTTTGCTACGCCGGATCAGCCGTTTGTGTTTTAGCGTGTTCCTCAAGTAGGCTTATAAAAAATGGCATTCATTTCGAATTGTTTTGTTCGATGAAAAGTGCTCTTGATTCAATGCGGTAAACGGAACAGTAACTGTTGGAGAAATTGTTTATATTAATTGAAACAAAATAATGAATTATTATTATAAGATGTGCGAAGAAGAGGTTACGGTAGTGTTGGAAAAAAATGAGTTCTGCTTTACCAGGGTGTCAACAGCGAAAACTCTCAGGCAGCGTGTAGTAAATGCCATCGGTGTCAAATAGAAGAATAAAGAGATTTGGGATGCACAGTTGCATCTAGTAATCCAACATAGGGCTAATGATATAAACAGCCGATATGAACCTTGCATCACTTTATTCATTGAGTTTGACATTTAGGATCTGGTTGCTGATGTTGCTGTGCATTGATTTTGCAAATCGCAGTGTTTTTTATTGGGAGTAATTGTTTCACACATAGCGAGCTCAACCATACGAATTTTTTCTTACTGGTTCGGCCAAGACTAAAAGTTATTTTTACCTATTCTTCGGCTGGGGACAGTGTTCATTAAATCCTTCATAGGATTTTTGTACCAATTTTGTTATTTTTCTTATATTTATTACAAATTTGTTAGTGTGTATATATACAGGGTATGTTTTAAATATACCATTGAAGTTAATTATTTATAGTGTATAAATATAAAAAAAATGTATATATTAAAGGCACAATATGTTAGCTTATTATATTAAAATTATCCAAAAACCACTTGCAGTGTTATGTATTTCGTTTTTTAGCCTAGTGAAACTTACATTATTCTAAATGAAATCCAAGTAAGAAAAATTCACCCATGGCAACAGTCGTATTAAACAGTGCGTAAGATCTAGCGGTACGCTGTTTTTGGTTCGTTCAAACATTATGGACCATGACAAGCAAATTTGGGACACAGGAGAAATAAAACGAGGGATCATTATCGGTCTTGGCGTTTCCGAGATGGCGAGAGTGCTTTGCGGACAAACTTTTGACGAGATGGCGCTCCTTGACGTTATTAGACGATGTGAGCAAATGTAGGCTACATAAGACTAATCAATATAATATAGTCAACATGACGAAGTGATATTTCGCAAATTCGCAAATCTACTCTACCATATTACCTAACTATTTGTATTTAAATTAAATCAATTGATACTATGGACCTTATTGTTACATTCATGTCCTCTATATTTAAAGAAAATACCTTGCATTGTAATTACATCTATGTTATTAATTTCTTAAATTACTTTTATAATTACACTGTGACCCTTTCCCTTACACCTACCCATACTGCCAAACCTGTCCCCTAATCTTCCACCATATCCCACCTCAATAGCATAAAAGTATTTTTGCAAATGCAATAAGAACATTGTAGCTTTATTTTGATGTACAGTACATAGTAGTTAAAGCCCCTTATCAGAAATTCAAACACAACCATTTACATTTTACAGACACTTTGCAAGTGAGGGCAATTAGGGGTTAGGGTGCCTTCATTCACATCCCCAATTTCACTTCCTGCTGGCGTGGGGAATTGAACCGACAACCCTTCAAGGTTATAAGCCCGACTCCCTCACCATTAGGCCAAGACTAACCACACAAGTACATAAAACATACAGGTTTCTTTGTATAGGGCTATAAAAGAGTTTTTAGGAAAGAAACCTTGGGAGAAACCAAAACCGATGTAGCCTTTCTCTGTGTATGGCATATATCCACACTGCACACATGCAGAATGAATTTTGTCCAAATGTATTCCAGCCACATTACTATTTTATGATGAAATTGTCTAATAATGTAGTCAACATTTCTATGAAATTTTACATTGTGTATGTTGCGAATGGACCTCATATTTAAACTAGCTAATAGTAGACAGTAGCCTACATCAAGACAAATTAAAAAAAAACAAATGTTTGTTTTATATAAAAAAAAATATGATCAATGATGCATGATCGGCTCTTGCATTTGCACAAACAGAGACAGTGGAGTCTTGTGCAAACTTGTAAAGCTGTGGGAATCCTCTCAGAAGAGACGCCCACAATCTGGAAAGAAAAAAACAGCTCTTTAATGCCAGTTATCATCCCTCTTTCTACAACTGTCGAATCCTCTGCCATGTTGTCCATCGTCTTGACATCAGTGGCTCTTTAATGGGTATATAATGGGCTATAATAGGCGGGGGGAAGAGGTTTCCAAATTTTACAAAGCGACAGAGCGAGACTGTTTTTCAGGTCTACAGTAAGTACTTTTTTGTGTCCTTGGCCCTTGGTGGAAGAGCAGAGAGGTTTTGTAACTGAATCCAGTCAGAAATGACAAAAAAAAAAACAACAATGGATAAAAGCGTTTCGGGTAGGAATTTGGTTGATCTGTGGCTTTTCAGAGAGACAGGAAGGGCAGTTTTTTCTGGCAGAAATATGATCTGAATATCCTTTCCATACTTCCATCATGATACAGACAGAAAGAACAACGGCCCTAATACCAGGACCCGCCAACAAAGGTGATCCTGATGAAATGGACACCAGAGCGGAAATTATAGCGTAGCGCTGAAAGAGGAATGCAAAAGGAATCATGGATGGAATTGTACTGCAATTTAGGCAAGCAAATGAGCATTTTTCCATGTAATGTAGTGAATGCCTTAATTATGTTAATGCCCTAATTCCACTCAATTGGATAATGGTTTCCAGTTGGCAAGCTCGTGAGTCATGTTAAACTGTGTGTGAAAGAGAGAAGATATATCATCATTTATTTCCCCTTATTCCTTCCATCAAAGGCCCGAAACATGCTAAAAGCTATAGAAGACTGAAATTCAAAGTATGCATTGCATTTTGGCAAGGGGGCGCTGTAGCATAAACGTATATTTTTTACTTTATATTTTATTTTATCAAAGGAGGGGCTGTAGCATAACGTTTATTCTATTTTATTTTTTATTTTTATTTTATATTTTATTTTATCAATGAGGCACTGTAGCATAAACGTTTATTCTATTCTATTTTATTTTTTATTTTTATTTTATATTTTATTTTATTAAGGGGGGGGCGCTGGAGCATAAACGTTTATTCTATTTTATTTTTTATTTTATATTTTATTTTATTAATGAGGGTCTGTAGCATAAACGTTTATTCTATATTATTTTTTATTTTTATTTTATATTTTATTTTATCAAGGGGGCGCTGGTGCATAAACATTTATTCTATTTTATTTTATTTTTTTTATTTTTATTTTAGATTTCATTTTATCAAGGGCGCGCTGTAGCATAAAAGTTTATTTTGTTTTTTATTTATTTTATTTTATCAAGCTGTAGCATAAACGTTTATTTTATTTTTATTTATTTATTTTTGTATTTGAAGAACATCTGAACCAGACCTATTAATAATGCAAGTATGTTAAGTGTGTACAACAGGAACAGTATTCATTTTTTTATCATAGTTTTTGTATTTTGAAGACAAAATATTTCATTTAAAGGATATTTTCATTTTTTCATCATTTTTATCCATTTTACTTTGACTAAAATAGCATCTAATTGGACTTCAAATAACCTTTTAGTTGACGTGAACATGCAAATTTAAACCACATTTTTAAAATTGTATATATTAAATATATAATTTAAATGTGTGTTCAATATTTATTGTATATATGTGGTATTACTTTTTGTGATTTATATTTTCAGCTATAAAAATGTTTTTTTTATTATCATCATTATGGACTTTTTAGTCATATTTTTCACAAGATAAATGTAGGCATGCATTTTTGTTATTGAACATTTATGTTAGCAAGATAAACACCGGCATTGACCAATCATTTTTTTTTGCTTTCATGGAGTATGTTTCTGGCGACTAATTATTCACGTAGTGCAGCAGGTGTTTATTTGACTACTGGACATTATTATCAGCTCTTGCCGTAGTTGATATAGGTCATCTAGTTAACCCACAGTTAGCTCTACTCATCACCTGTCTATCCATATAATTCCATCTCATGAGTGGTCGTGACCCTGGATGCTGAGGTTTCTCCGTCACCGTAGCAAACTCCAGAAGTGGGCAATTAGCGAGTGACTAGCTGTGACTGGCTGCACTCCAAAGACCTGCGACCTCAGCCACGCTGCTCTGCGTCTGACGGAAAAGTCAGCAGAGCGAGGGGTCGTCACGGGAAAACGGTTACACAGCAAGCCTGACACCATGCTTCGGCAGGGGGGTGTTTAGGAAGAGTGATTGAAGACGTGACCAAAGATGTCGCAGATGAGAGGACCAGGGAGACACAACCCCATTGTATACTGTGCCACAGAAACTAGGAAATGCAAGAGAATTGCTTGCGACAAAGTCGTTTAATTACACAACATACAGTATCAAATTAGTTTTTTGACGTCAATATCCTCTAAATTTAATTTAGTCAGCTTTACTTTGATTAAAATAGCATCTCATTAGCTGTTTCCATCCACCTTTTTTTATGTGCATTTTAGAATATCGCATAAAAAAATGATGGATGGAAATGGCAAGATGCGCATAAATACGAGCATAAAAATGAGCATAAATTGAAATTGTACGCACTCAATTGAGTCAGATAATTTTTTTTTTTTTTTTACGATAAGAAAACATGCACATAAAACTACGATGGAAACACATTACTGAATAAATTCATCGATGCACATGAAAAATAGACAGGATTTTGCGATGGGGGCCGGTCTCATTGCAGCATCTGAAATGCCTGAGCAGTCTGTCTTCAAAGTGGTGCAGTATACAATCGCCTCCCAGAACTGTCTTACACAGCAGTAGCTGGATTTCCAACCAAACATGAAGCTTTTTAAAGTTCGTAAAAAAAAAAAAAAAAAAAAAAAATCAAGTTGTTTGAAAGGATGATGGTGGAAGTGGTAATTGACCCTTCGCAAAACCCGCCCCCTGTTGCAATGCCCCAACAAGCCATGCCCTCTCACGCCACACATCATGTTCTCCCACAGTCAAAAATACCTTGTGGAGCAAAGAGGACACTGACAACGCATGAAGCAGTTTCATATTTAAAATATTGTATTTTTTAAAGAAGTTTAAACAATAAATAGCGTATAGTGTCTCTTTAATGTGTCGTGACAGATCGCTGTAGCTCCTCGTGAACCGATCATCTCTTCATACTAGTTCATTTATAGCATCAAATAAACATGAATGAAACACATCAGAAGGAATGTTGTTTCAAGCGCGGAAAGACGTGAGCACACACAATTTTTCTTTTATTTTTATTTTATATTTTATTTTATTAATGAGGGTCTGTAGCATAAACGTTTATTCTATATTATTTTTTATTTTTTTTTTATATTTTATTTTATCAAGGGGGTGCTGGAGCATAAACATTTATTCTATTTTATTTTATTTTTTTTATTTTTAATTTTAGATTTTATTTTATCAAGGGCGCGCTGTAGCATAAAAGTTTATTTTGTTTTTTATTTATTTTATTTTATCAAGCTGTAGCATAAACTTTTATTTTATTTTTTATTTATTTTATTTTATCAAGCTGTAGCATAAACGTTTATTTTATTTTTATTTATTTATTTTGTATTTGAAGAACATCTGAAAGAACATCTGTTTCAAGCGCGGAAAGACGTGAGTACACACAATTTTTCAAGTTAACCAACGTTAATCTACTATAGGCTACTCCCTGTCGGGTTTGTCGGATAAGATGGCAGATTTGGCGTTGTCATTGGTTAGATCGCCCGCAATCAAACTGTTTGTTAAGGATCAATTGGTAACCAACAGTAAATAAAACACCAGCAGCGGAAATAGCCGATTAGTCTTGTGGGTTTAATGTTAGCAACGTCAGAATAATTTTTTTATTCAAATGCATTTCAGTCTCCCATTATTCACAGTAACTCTTTTTCGCACAAGTCAAAAACCCCCTCAAACGAGTGTAAAAACTGTTTTCGTGAATTAAGGGATTTTTTTTTTTTTTTTTTTTTTACGTTTCTATCACACGTTTTGCAAAAAAACAGGGTGGTGAAAACATAGCTTGTGTTACAAAAAAAGCAGGTATCTGCCTCTGAAAGCAATATTGCGTTCCATCTGCGTCATCTGAGGCACAAGTAATTTATTGCAAAGTTATTATACAGTGGCTTATCCTACAGCAGCAACTTCCATTTTTCTTGGTGATGTTATCGCCAGTTTATAAGGAATAGTGACGATTTGGTTCTCTTTGGCTCACTGGATGGAAACGTTACTTTATTTGCAAATATATAATGCGATATTACAAGTTTGTGCATAAGTTAAATTCGCAACTTTGGATGGAAACATAGCTATTTATAACAAAAATCATCATTTTTGAGTGCAAAATGTAGCTATCCAAATATTCATACACTTTATATCTTAATTTAAACATAATGAAACACAAAATGAAATGGGGGGGAAAAAAAACCTAATTTACTTTTGTTATTCATTGTATTCACAATGCAACTTGTGTATTCTGATTTGCATGTAACTTGTGATTTTGGATCATTTCGTGCAGATGGAAGTTATCATTTTAGGTTTCTTTATATATAATATATTTGATTACTCTCATTTGTGCTGGATTCGTTTGACTGAGTTCGCACATCAGTTTACCAGTGTTCATTTACTCTTCAGCTTCAGGTCAAGTAGGACAATCCCTGACATTATTGATTATGACTTGAGTTTTTGAAACAATCTGATGCTCTCTAGATTTTTTAATTTGAAAAGTTTTATCTATTCATTAACAAAGCATTTTGATTTTTGTCAACAATACTGAAGAAAAAAAACAACAAACAAACGTCCATTTATTTTGTCCATTTATGCATTTATGGAACTACAGAGTTCCTCTTGATTTAGGGATGTGTTTTGCATTCGTTTAAATGTTTTGTCCTCTGTTTGTTTCCAAGAAACTACAGCCGTTTTGCTCAGAAACTTATGTAGAAGTGTGCTGTGACAATGCAAATGTTACACCAAGGTCTTTTTCATATCATGAACCATTTCGAGCCCTTTTATCCACGTCTTTCCAGGCGCCACCTTTTCAGCGCCATCTCAAATGCATACCACCACAACAAGGTGGAGACAGTCCATTCCAGTGTCTCCTCAGAAGACGGTGTCACCTAACATTGACTTTCAGAGAGTTGGGGAAAGAGAAAAAAGACAGCAGAACACATTTGATTTAATTTTACTAAGATGCGCCGAATAATCCAACAAAGTGTGACCTTGCAAGGACAACAATGTCATTTCAGGTCATCATCAGTTCAGCAGAAAAGCAAACCGCACTTTTGCGTGTTGGAAGCCAGCTGGACTGTGCAAATGGGCTCTTGTCCATATCAGATTAGCGTCTAATCACAATGTAACGCTTCTATTAACAGGCTTTCTCTGCAGTCTTTTCAAGTTTACTTGCTGGATCTGAGTGTGACGGTGGCTTTTATTGAGTCCCGTGCCTTATGTTGAGCACTAGATGTGGCTTGTTTGGTTAGCATTCACTGAAGACTGCTGACAGTAGCACACGCGGTTTGAATTAGCATCTCATCCCACCCCAGGGGTAATGCAATGCGTGGCTGCTGATTGGTAAGAGCACAGTTCAGGGTTGGATAATTGAAACTGCATGCTTCCATCTTCCCATCCAGTCCCCCAGAGAGATGGAGCACTACACTCTCCGCATATGCTGGACAACGTTAGCATCGGGCTCTGTGCAGGCTCATATCTCTCCTCAAGACGAAGGAAAATGAAAAAGAAAATGTTTGGCTCTGTCCTTGATGAGAGCAAGTCTTGCCAATCACAACTACGTCTTGTTCAATCTTTACAGCAATCAAGAACACATAACTAGTGCAAAATCAAGTGAAGTTGAAGTCGTGGCCTAGACCTTTACACATTTACCTCCTGAAATATTGGGGTATGGTGCTCATAGGTGATGTTAGCCTCTTTTCTTCATCCCGTTCCGTCTTGTCCCCTCGAATGTGCTGTGGCCTAATGGTTAATCGGCGAAGTTAGACTAGTAATGAACGTTGCAGAATGTTGTAGGTGGCGGAGTGAATAAACAGCACTCTCTTCCTCTCTCATTACCCACAACTGAGTTGCCCTTGAGTAAGGCACCTAACCCCCCAATCACTCCCCGGGCGCCGCAGCACAAATTGCTGCCCACTGCTTCGGGTGTGTGTTCAATACTCACTGCTGTGTGTGTGCACTTGGATGGGTGAAATGCAGAGCACAAATTCAGGGACGCCATACATGGCTACACGTCACTTTTATATGGTTCCTCTCAATAAAATTGGCATATATCAGGTGTGGGTTGTTAAAATGGCTTGTCTTGTCATAAACTAGCTCAGAGTCCCATCCGGTCTCATCTGCTGTAGCTCAACCTGCCATGAACTGGCTGCCAGCCTGGTTTGCGCTGGGATGAAGGAATCCTCGCAAGATGGCAGCTTTATTGGCAGAAAACGAATTTAATGAATACCTTCTGCTGAGGTCCTTCATTCCAGTGCCTCATTTTCTTTTCTGCTCCCTGTCGTTTGTTCTCTCTCTTTTCTGTTTCCCTCAGAAGTTGTCACCTCAGCGAGCAGCGAGAGATTTACTTGCTTTACTCTCCTACACGAGCAAATTACAGGCGTCTCTCCATATGTGCAGCAGGAGACCTCTTGCCCGCTGCTTTTGCCCTGTGTGTAGCGTTGTCATGCTAATGGGAACAGATCCGTCTGCCGCCGCGTGCAGATGTGTCTCGGGGGGGAGTGGTCGTCATGTACGCCGCGGCCCCCGCTACATCGTCGGGGAAATCCGAGTCAGGTGAGGTGAGGCGAGACAAAAGAAAGAGAGACGCATGTGGCGTTCCTATAGACATGAGTGTCTTTTTGTCCCTCGGAGATAGAGATTCAACTTGCAGTTGAAAGCGAAGTCTCACAGCTGCCGTTTTAATGAATAGGGGAATATTTGTTTGATTTGAGGATGATTACATGTCTACGAGTGTTTATCACGATTAGAAACAAACCACAGGTTTAAAGATGTTGTTGTGACCAAGCGGTTAAGCCCAAAACATACATTTTAATGTGAAGTGCTTGGCGTATCTGTTGGATAGCGCATAAAGAGATAGATGGTTTCATCCTTGTCTGTGCAGTTTCTCTCTAGAAGTTGACCAATTAAAAAATGTCTTTGTAAGCTTTTTAACTAGAGTTGTAGAGTTGTTGTTGTCATCTCCAGTAGTATCTTGCTGTTCTGTCTTCTGTGTTTCTTTTTAGACTGTGAATCAATAGCCTTAGCCAGTTTTGCCACCTTGTGGACAAGCTAATTAATTCAAAAAGACGCATAGTAATTCAAGGCGCATGTACAAGCTGAGAGAACAGAGTATACGCATTTAGAAAATTTGGTTTTGGGTATTTGATATTTCACGTAAATCACGTATCGTGTAACCAAAATATGCTTTGGGTGCCTAAATGTTGAGATCATATCCATTCATACTCCCTGCTTAACTTTCCCATTATTTTGTATTCACTCTAATATCCAATATAATACTAAACAGACCATGAAATAACTAAAAACTTTCCTGTGGAGTCTCCTGTAGAGCTTTCTTTCTCTGGCTTTGCTGTCAAGGTGAGAAATGGAGAGGAACATCAAGAACATCACAGATATCCTATCTTTCTCTCTGGCAGGAGGGGAATGAGGAGCAGTTTGCGTCTGGTGGAAGGTAGTATAAAGGGACTGTGGTTACAGCTGCGTGCTCCTGGTTTCCACCGAGTTTCACGTGGAGCTTTTGTAATGGAACCTGAAAATCAATCCTCTTCTCTCCTCGTGCACGTTGAGGAGGCAGAAAGGAATTTTGCCTCTTTTTTCGTCATACATCTCCATTTCTTAAAAACAAAGAATGCAATTGGAGCCGAAGCAAGGCGCAACCTACAGCAATGCGTTATGGCAATGTCTCAGATAGTCTGATGGCACATAAAATAAACAGTAAATAAATAAAATCTAGTGATTTTTTTTTTACAAAAGTGTGCATGAAATATACTGAACACGGTAGCTCAAAAGTGCGTGATGTGCATAAACGGGTAAAAGCTCATTAGTTTTCGCGTTATGCGTGCACATCTGAGCTTCATCTGAGCAAAGGGGTTAGTTCACCCAAAAATGAAATTTCTGTCATTAATTACTCACCTTCATGCCATTCTAAACCTGTAAAGACCTTTGTTCATCTTTGGAACACAAATTAAGATATTTTTGATGAAATCCAATTGTTTTTTGTTTTTTTTATCCCCCATTGAAAGAAAGTTAATTACCATTACCATCATTTAAAGTCCAGAAAAGTACTTAAGACATTGTTAAAATAGTCAACATGACTACAGTGGTTCAACCTTAATGCTATGAAGCATCAAGTATACTTTTTGCATGCAAAAACAAAACAAAATTAAGCTCTGCGCTAAGTTCACAGCGCTAACTGCATACGAAGTTGATAGGGTGGAGAGGAAACTGTTGAAATAAGTCGTTATTTTGTTCTTGCTCACAAACAAATTCTCTCTTCATAGCTTCATAACATTAAGGTTGAACCACTTTAGTCACTTTGGTGATTTAATGATGTCTTTACTACTTTTCTAGACATTGAATGGCAGTAATTACATTGCTTTCTACATAAAAAAATACAAATAAAAAAACAACGTGAACTAACCCTTTAATAGTGGTTTGGAAACCCATTTCAAGGATTAGGATGACTGATACCAACTAGTTAAAAAACAAAACTTAATCGGCCCCAATACCGATCCTTGAGATCATCTCGGGACATCCCTAACTATTTCTTTCATTATATTTTTATACAATAATAATATTACAATATTTTTGTTGTTAATAATAATAATAATAATAATAATTTGATTGGTTTCCAAAAACAGTTCTTTTAGTATATACCCAAATGTGAAATCCTTTGAAAACACAAAAACAACAACAAAAAATTGTTAGTAAGAGCTAATCGTAGACAAAACATAAATTGTTTATCAGTTAAAAGTTTTTGACTATGGTATATCTCAGCACCAATAAGAGATGTGAAATATTTGTCAAACAGCAGTTCAATTCATAGTACAATAGACAAGTTAGTGTTACAGATGGCTTTGAGCTGTGTGGAAGGTGCTGTGTATAGACCCCTTTTGATCCGTCACAGGGACTTTATTTCCCTGTTTCTGCTATCATACTTGAAATTGTTATGAACTCCACTCAAGTTTTATTCCTCATTTGTGGTCAGAGGGTAGAGGGGCAGATGGAGGGTTGGAGTCTGGTTTGAGCATTTGTTCTACTAAAGGCTCTAGGTGCTCCGGGTGACAATTTTCTGGATCGAAGCGAGCAGCGCAAGGCTAAACCGCTTGACACATTGATGGCACGACGCCCTCAACGGTTGATTTACACTGACTGCAAATGGGACTGACCGATTGGAAGCTTACAGAGGAAGATCTACTGCGGGATGAGTCATGTGTCTGCAGTCAGGAGTTATAGCTATTCGTCTTTGACATATGTAACTTTTCCTCAGTAGCTCTCCGACATTCTCCCCATCATTCCTTTAGCTCATATTTTGCCAAGAGGAAGCCATTATAGCAAATAAAACAAGCTCGTTGGCCGCGTGCCCGATCTGCTGAGGGAAATTTATTGAGCCACCAGCGTATTCTTCCTGCGGTTGGTCGTGATCTCTACCGTTTTCAGGCACAAATCTAGATGAAAAGAGAGAGTGCAACAGATTTTTTTTTTTTTCAGCGTTGTGGAGCTTCAGGAACTCTGGGATTATGTACTTTTCTTTCTTCCTAGTCACTATCCAGCAAGCTAACAAACTCCACAACCTGAAGGTGGACAAGGCCTTGACTGTACGTTTGTCTGCTTCTTGTCTTCCACAGGGTAATAAAGGATGTTTCTTTCAAGATAAATGGAGCGAAAGGAAAGTATGTTACACTTTTACATTGTCACAGTTACATGTGCCCATTTCCACTTTAATTAGCACAGTTCACAAGAAAGAAATTCTCCCTATCATTTTGATCTTCTATTTCCTGCTCCTGTTAGAGGGGATGGGTATCCTCTGTCGGGCTCATCTCAAGAGGGTCTTTGCGTGAACAGGGAAATTACACCATGGAAAACCTGAAAGCAATTTGTTTCGCATAGAGGAGTTGCATCCGAACCGGTCCACAGATTAAACGGTGGTCTCTATCAGGCCATCTCCCCTCAAAAGCAATCAAACTGACGTAGGGGAACAGAAGGGTTGCTGGGAAATTGGGGGCAATGCCTAACCACTCAGAATGGATTGAAGAATGCCACTGCAAAGCAAAGGACTATTACAATAAGGTAAGAGGTATGAGGGAAGAAAATAGTGGGTGATTTATAAGCAAATATCTTGATCTTTGTAAAAATTTGAATGATAATGGAATATATAATGGCATAGCCTGCATATTTTGTATATTTTTATGGAAAAATACAAAAAAATATTTCACGACATTTTACGGTTATAAACGTGAAATGAGCAATGAAACTGCTCTATGAATATTTATCAGTAATGATTCAAAAATACAGTTTTATCCATATCTGCTTGCCATCGTTGTTTTGTTCGTTCATCTTCGGAACACAAATTAAGATATTTTTGATGAAAACCAAGAGGTTTTTTTTGACATTTAACATTTGAGGTCCAGAAAAGTAGTGAAGACAAAATAAAACGGTCAACTTTAATGTTATGAAGGGAATACTTTGTGCAAAAACAAAAATAAAAATAACAACTTTATTCAACAATTTTGTCTCTGCCCTGTCAGTCTTCAATGCTGTTTACATTGTAAAGGCTTCCATGTGACTCAGTGTTGGCCGGGGCTTTCCATGTGAGCACCACGATGCATCTGTGTGACGCTGACACAGGAGTTGTCCAGTAATGAGTTGTGTCTGTAATGTAAACGGTGTAGGAGACGAAATTGTTGAATAAAGTTATTATTTTTTTGTTTTGTTTTTCTGCACAAAAAGTATTCTCGTCGCTTCGTAACTTAAGGTTGAACCACTATGGTCACATTGACTATTTTAACAATGTCTTTACTACTTTTCTGGACCTTTATTGTGGTACTTATGTTGCTCTATATGGGGGCATAAAAAAATATCTTAATTTGTGTTCTGAAGATGAAGGAACGTCTTATGGACGTGGAATGACATGAGGGTGAGTAATAAATGACAGAAATTTCATTTTGGGGTGAAATATCCCTTTAAATGACAAAGTTTGCCTATTTTTAGTGTTTTATATAGCCTGTTGTGGCAAACTGAAAAGCTTTTAAGGAACCTCTGTTATTTTGGTTTAAGCTTCAATGCTTAAAAGTTGTTTCATTGTGATACGGACATCATTGAAAATAATTATAAAGTCAATAGGTTGATTCAGTAATGACTCAGATTGATTCAGTGAGCCAATTCATATAGGAAAGACTGATTCAAACCAGTAACTCTTTAAAGTTATGAGTGTTTTTGAACTATTCATGTTGCCCAACAAGCACAGATGACATAGCCGTGATATAACATTTACCTTTTTTTTACCATTTTAAATCAGCGAATTAGACACTTTGAACATGTTGGTTGTCTTTGGTGCCATTGATTCCATAAGACAGTGGCAGGCTTGCTTTGTAACCTTTCAGCACTAATGCAAACATCTTAATTACACCAGTGTGTGTGTTTTGGTGAGATTTCCTTTTAGTAGGTTCTTTTCTGTCACATTTGTTCTGCGAGCTACATGTATATGAAGAGCAAATGTTTATCTAATAAAGGGGTGAACACAAATATAGTTTGGTTTCTCTAATTCTTTTCCCTTTCTATTATATCTCTGGCTTTTTTCTGTTCTCAGCAATAACACAGAGCGGCAGGATTAATTAGGCTTGGCACGAAATGCTCCATTCCAATAAATCACTCCATTATCTCGCAGTGCTCTGTAAAAACAGCCTCTCTTTTCCTGAATGCATGAGGCAAGGTCGCGTTTTAACCCTCTTTCTCTTGCTGTGTTCCTTGTTGTCTAAAGTTGTGTCTTTGTTGCCCAAAAGGGACAACTTCCTGTTCAAAAACTGACTTTGCATGCCTCTTGCAAACCCTCCGGCTGTGGTTTGACGTCGCTGCAGTAGAAAATGCGGGTAGAGTGAATGGATTTATCATAGTGCCGTCTGTTTTTTTAGATCAAGCTGATGATGGACGCCAGCATCTCCAAAAAGAGGCCGTTTAATGCACCTGCGACCCATCACTGTGACAACTGGGGGCTTTTGTGTGAAGACGGTGTGTACATATATTAAACACGCCAGGTGCCGCCACTACCCACATCAGCCCCTTCTGCAAAGCAATGAAAGAAAGACCATCACCTGGAGTTTGAGAACCATAATAGATCATGCTCCGTTCATACCGCTGGGACGGACGGGTATGATTTATAGATGCTCCAAAAAATGGGTCAGGATGTATTTCTCTCTGGCTCTCCCACTCGAAGAACCAGGGGCTTAAGAGCTTTGTCTTTCTTGGACGGCTGGACAAACATATTTAGCTGAAAAGCTTTTGGAGACGTGAGCCGTGCAGCTCCAGACGTTGGGTTTCATGCAGAAGCTGTGGGGCTCTACCACGGGGGTGTCTGAGGGCTTAAAGTCGGCTTTGAGATGAGTCCAGTCAGATGCTTATGTTGTTGTAGCTGTTGTTTTAGCCTCATGTGCCTCTCTCTACAGTTGTGGTGAATTAACTTTGGTCGCAAATTATTTTTCTCAACGATTGAACTAAGGGAAGTTTTCCAATGTGCACCTGTTCTAGTAACACTGACTAAGGCCGTGTGTCCACCAAAGTGTTTTTTCAGCAAATATTTGCTTTGGATCTTGTTTTAAATGATTTTGTTTTATTACTAGTTGTTGTCCGTTACCATTGTACAAGCAGAATGTGGCGGTTGGTTGGTGTGGTATTCTTCCCGCCCGTTCTACGCTGGGTAAAAAGTGACTAGTGCTGCGTTTTACCCAAAGCTAAACATTCTTCAACTCTTTTTTGACATTTTTAGTCTCTTTCTGTATTGTTTCTATCTGTGAAATTAGATTCTAGTAACCCTTCCACGGATATTCCATATCTATCATCTACCTATCATGGGGTTATTTATTTAGGGTTGTGATGCAATAATTTTTTTCCCGTCATCCTTTAGCTAGTGTTACATTATATAACGCTATCATTTACTCAAATGCTATTAAACCATACAAGTGCGGTAATATGCTGAAAAAGGAATAAAAAAGAACTCAAATCTGTACTGGTGTGCTGTCCGTGAATCTCCTGACTGTGTGACAGGCTGTATTGAGTTCTCTTTCTCGCTTAAATGAACAAAAGCACGCACAATTCTCCCAAAATTAAAGCGTTAACGCATGCATTTTTTTTTCAGTTTAACACGTTAACAATATTTAATGCATCAACCATTTTTTTCCCCATCATCCTTTAGCTAGTGTTACATTATATTATGCTATCATTCACTCAAATGCTATTAAACCATACAAGTGCGGTAATATGCTAAAAAAGGAATAAAAAAGAACTCAAATCTGTACTGGTGTGCTGTCCGTGAATCTCCTGACTGTGTGACAGGCTGTATTGAGTTCTCTTTCTCGCTTAAATGAACAAAAGCACACACAATTCTCCCAAAATTAATGCGTTTACGCATGCATTTTTTTTTTCAGTTTAACACGTTAACAATATTTAATGCATCAACCATTTTTTCCCCATCATCCTTTAGCTAGTGTTACATTATATTATGCTATCATTCACTCAAATGCTATTAAACCATTCGAGTGCGGTAATATGCAAAAAATGAAAAGCAAAAATCTGTACTGGTGTGCTGTCCATGAATCTCCTGACTGTGTGACAGGCCGTATTGAGTTCTCTTTCTCGCTTGAATGGACAAAAACACACACAATTCTGCCAACATGCCCACTTTGTTGAGTATTATCCTTCTAAGCACAGTCTTAAATGAGTTAGAAAATGTTAAATGAAAGTAAGGAGTTGTGAGAAAATAGGATGCGTTTCAGATCTGCGTCAATCTTAAAGTGACAGCAGCCTAATAAACCTGCTGCTGTGATGTCATTGTTAATCAAAGAACAAAAGATAGAGAAAATCACTCTCTCTTGACTGAATTTAACTTTAATAAGGATTGATCTATATCTGTATCTATTTATAATTTATGCAGTGAAGACTGTAAAGTGTTTGATAACTTTATATTGTTTCTACATTATTATGGAGATTAAATGTGAAATAATTACAATCTAAAATCTATGAAATTCATTAATGTTAGGTGTGATTAATCATGCTTAATGCTGCCTTAACATGCAATTGGAATTGTTTCGAAATGGGAGGGCCATTCGTGGGTAGTTTTCACCTTGGAAACTCTTTTTTTTTTTTTTTTATTGATTGACAGCACTAATATATAATATCATTTCTTAATTAGTTTGCTGGTCTTAACTGATTTATTTCAGCTGGGTTATCATTGTAATGAAGGGCGAGTCAGTGGATGAGATCCAATTGCAGGCTTTATTATCAAAGAGGATGGACATACAGGCAATGGACACAGAACAGCAAACAGGTATGTCAGAGGAATGGGTCGGTAAACAGGCAAAGATGTCAAGTTAGGCAGCAAGTATCATAGTCCAGTATAACAAGCAATAATCCAAAAGTCAGGTAGAGAAACAATCATGAATGGTAAACAGACAGGGTAATAACCAGAAAAAAACAAGACGGGGATAATCGCTCAGAACTGAAAACCCAAAGAAATTTCAAGACTTCGCAACTGTGTGTGGAGCTTAAATAGTCCGGATCATAGGCTACAGCTGGCTGGGGTGATCAGTGACAGGGTACAGGGCTTCTGGGAAAAGGTGTGAGTGTGTGTGTGACAGTGAGTGAGTGAATGGTGTCGAGTCCATGGTGAAGTGCCCTCTAGTGTATAAAGCGGGCACTTCATCTGACGATCGTTACAATCATACTACTTTGAATTATAATTAGCTCGCATCTTGGCTGCAGTTTCACAGTAGCTTCCCCAACACTGATCTGAACACCCTCAGACTTGCAAATTCTTGCAATATGCACTAGAACGTGAGAAAGAACGAGACACAGGAAGGACGGATGGGGATTGGAAAGCGAGGGGTAGGGTGTCTAGTGAGCAGGAAGTCAAGTGTGTTCACTGAGGCATGCTAACACAGCCTGCTAAAATGTGCCTGTTCGAGGCAGGCTATTGTGCCTGCTGACGTCCTGCTGCTGCCAAGTCAGCCCACACGAGTTCTCTTCAGAGTGACTCAGTAACCCTCATACAACATTTATGTAATACCCAAGCTTTCCTAGTCTTCTCCTCTACCTCCTACCCAGCGCCACAGGGGGACCCAGACGTCTCGCCCACCTCTTAGCTCTCTGTCTCTCCACTTCGATAATGTGAATGCCACACTCCTGCTGTGACGGACAACCTTAGCGCAAGAAACGCATATAGAGAATATGTTCGGAGGAAAGCCGATGTCAGCCACCGTAGAACAAGATATTTCTGTCAAAGAAAAGGAATTTAGGCCTATTGACCACACCTGCTAATGTGTCTCAGATCTTATCAATGTATTATGGCTTTTAAATAACAGGATGGCTAACTTTAGCATGCTTGAGAATCCTTCCCCTTTGATAAATAGTAGGGAGAAGTGTTTACAACCTGCTTGAGAGCATTTAAATAGATACATGTATCTATGATTATTGTCATATTTACAGCATACAGATCAAAATGTATATTTCTTTTTTAAAATTTCCTTTGGATTTTCCATCGACTTGGCTCTCGGATAGGAAGTCAATGCCCTTGAGTCTTACAGTCTGTTTATTTGAATGTTATCGTAACACTATCGACATCAGATCTAGCAATACGTCGTCAACATCCAACAAATGTAAGCGGAAGATGTCGAACAGTTTTTTACTGAAATGAACAATATATCCAGTGAAACAACACGGCAATGTGTTTTAAGTATTGCGATTGGTTTTCAAATGGTAGAGTTCTGGTTTAGATGACAAATGGCTGACTGGAAAGCCAAACGTTTGGTCTTGCATGAGTCCATAAGTGGAAAACATAACAAACCAAAAGGGCAATGTAATCAGCTGGAGGTCAAGAGCCTGGTAGAGGGGAACGGTTTC
This sequence comes from Opsariichthys bidens, assembly GCA_037194245.1. NCBI lineage: Eukaryota > Metazoa > Chordata > Actinopteri > Cypriniformes > Xenocyprididae > Opsariichthys > Opsariichthys bidens. Next base: position 8,310,561 of record CM074303.1, read on the forward strand.
TAGTCACAACAAGTCTACGAATTGCACCATTGTCACACTGAGAAAAAACTGCGAAAACAGCTTCCCTCATTCTCTTTTTCCCACTAGGATTCAAGAGCCTCACAGTATCAATTAGGCCGTCATAACATCTCCCATCATGAGCAAAAATCTCCAGACTTCTCTGGCTTACCAGATGGCTCGAGTATTTGGTGTTAGGAGAACAAAGAAGTTCTGTGGTAGAAAGAGAACAGTCCAACTGGACAATTCACCTGTATAAGGCGGCAGATCACTTTCTGAACACTTGTTGCGCATTTATATAAAGTTCAATGCTGCTCAAATTCCTTGTTTTCCGAAGCCATGCTAGTAGACTTGGGAGGAAAAGGCTGAAATTTACGTTGTTTTACTGAAAATCTTCACTTCCACCACAGCCCTAAAATGTTATTTGGGTTCGCATAGAATCAAGATGCATCGCTTCAGGTGTTCAACAGGAACTATTTCTTGGAAAATATGGATGAAAACTTGTGAATACTTGCTTGCTTTGCAGTTTAAGTACCACACAACTTGTTCTCTTATGTAATGCTCTAGACAGTTTGAGCGTTAAGATGGAGAGATTGCACAAACACTTCTTCATCTGCTGGGAAGCTTGTCGGGCTGTTTTTGGGCTTTTTTCTCTGTGTTTTAGTGGAGAAGCTTTAGCGGACCTGGCTGTCGTTGCTCTCCTCTGGGGGTTTAGTTTAGCCATGTAGTCGTAGGTAATGGAGTGGACTTGCGTGCAATACTGGTTCAGCTAAACACCCAATGCTTCCAGTGGACACAATAGCTAAAGGGATTACAACTCGAAATGTACTGTTGACAAAAGCTGAAAGCTGTTTTCTGTTTATGTTCTCCTCAAGTGAAAAAGAGACCCAGGTTATACACTCTCAAGTCAATCTGTTGACTTACCCAGCCGTTGGGTATTTCACAGCAGGTTTGTCAAATGCTCAGTTAGGGTTCGACGTATATAGGTTCTCTCTCTCTCTCTCTTTCTTCCCCTAGAGGTCATTTTCCTTTTGGCTTATCATTTTTCACAGTTCTCAGCAGTAAACATCACCAAACCGTATATGAAATGGAATTACTTTTCAGACACTGATTTTGAATCACTTGGCATTATGTCTCTGGATGTTCTCTATTAAATTGACAGTTTTAGACAGACCTCCATTACAAAATATCACCATGGTAAAACAATTGTGAATTGGTGGTGGCTTTCAAGAGAGGGGGAACACGTCACTTGTTAATGTGAAAATGTATACTTTTATTCGCAAAAATATACCAGTCTTATGTTGTTAATTTACTTATTTACTTGTTTTATTTATTAAAATATTAAACCACATACCAAGAGGCAGTTTATTATTTGCTTACTTATAACTTCTTTCCTACTTTTTTTTGGATAAATTTTGATATTTTTTGTTTGTTAAAACTTAAATAGCATATCAAGTGATGCTATTTATATTTATTTTATTTAACTCTCATATATTTACTATTGTTAACTAACTATTTAATATATATTTATATGTAATATATATTTTTTTGATTATTTTATGGTAGCCTTTATTTACATATTTACACACATTTATATAAATTAGGCTTCATTCATTATTTTTATTTATTTTTTGTATTCTTTAAAATATTAAAAGCACATAGTTTATTTATTTATTTACTTATAATTTGTTTACTTTTTGTTTCCTAAAACTTAGATTTTTTTATGTTATTTATATTTATCTATTTAAATTGTATATATGCACTATAGTTAACTGCTATATTTAACTATTTAATATATATTTATCCATTTTTATTCAAATTTACATACATTTATATAAGTCAAACATTCATTTGTGTAAGTTTTCTAATTACATATCATACATGTTTAAAAAAAAAAAAAAAAAAAAATAGCCTCTACAGCACTGAAGACTGTTGGATTCGGGACAGTCTTGTTATCCGTAATCTATGATCTGATCTGTTATTTGATCGTTTTGTTAGCCTTGCCCTGCTCTTGCTGGATCTGACCCTGAACGATACTCTGCTCACTAAATCACTTCCACAAGGTCAGTTCTAGCTAATGGCTGATGTTGCAATAGCACTCTGTCGGATCAAAGTGTAGATATCTTGTAAATTAGCAGTAAATATACCACACGCACCTTTTTATTCATTCCACTCTCCTCTGCCTCTTCTCGCTTTTTTCCCCAGTTCCTCATGACTTGGCCTAGCTTGCAGCCATGGAAGGTGTATGAAGGTTAGCTTAAATGCAGGTCTTCTTCACACGTTCCTATGTTCTGTTCACACGGCACGAATTGGGGCCGAAGGTGAACTCTGGTAAAATGGAGAGGCAGACAGAGAATTTCAGACCCATTTTACCCACGACAGACCCGTCACAGAGAGACCACTGAATACAGATGAGTGTCTTTTCTCAGTCTGTCTCTGTCACACTCTCTCTCTGTTGCTGTCATTTTCTCTGTCGCTCTGTCTCTAATCCAGAGCCCTTATATAAAGATGGATAAAAGATTTATGAGATTGAGAATTTCAAAACAGCAGCTAATTAACATTATTATATCTCATCATAACTTTCATGTACAGTATATGTTCTTGCATTCGCCTGACTGTTTTAATCACACCAACTTTTAGTGCATTCCAACTGTAAATTTTATTGTGTTGCAGTGGGAGCCTATGATCTAATGATAATAACAATATCATCAACAATGATAATGATGATTATTATTAAAATATTCATTATTTTCCCAATAATATTCATAATAATTTGTTTATATAATTATATGATTTGTTTAATATGTTATTTTTTAAGTTATTATATATAAAAATGTTTTGTTATCCTCGTCATCTAATTTAATTAGGAGGCAGAGTCAGGCAGCCTGTTCTTCAAGCTTAATAATATATATGTTTTAAATGAATTATTGAACTTGAAAATTCATACTCAATGTGTAGCAACAACCTTAAAGTGGAAATACATGCAAGCATGATAATAATTGTGATTCATGCCGACACCCCTGTAGGGATTTGGTTTGTCACGTTTTTAAGAGGAGGAAGTGGGTTTTTGAAAATAGAAAGTGGGGCCATCAAAACAATTATGCTCATATTCTGCTCCACTCCGCAGAAATGAAAATGAGCCACTATTTCTGTGGCTTAACTCTAAAAGGAGAAAAAACATAGTGTTTAAACTCCGAGGAGTATTTTATTGCTCTGAGGTTGCTCTTTCACGGCTCACAGAGTAATATTTTTGGTCATATCAGTTGTGTCTCGGATGCCTAAAATAATTGGGAAAACAAAAAAATAGCCAAGAAGTTGTCTTATTTGTGTTTGAGTGTGGTCACTGTGGTTTTGCCAAGTAAGACATGATATTTTGTTGATCCTGGAACAACATCCCTATCCAAAAAATGTAGTCCTAAACCTAACCCACCTCTAAAATCACAAGGAAATGAATAACACTGATGTAAAAGCACCTAACCTTGATTGCAAGACTAAACTTGCCTCTCAAATCTGATTGGTTGATTGGAATGTTGTTCCAGGATCAACAACGGCAATATGTTTATTTTGAGTTCTCTGACTTTTGCAGATCATGACAAATCTGAGCACAGTTTGAGACACTGTTGAGGTCTCTTCTTAAAGGGCTAGTTCACCCAAAAATGAAAATTCTGTCATTAATTCTTCACCCTCATGTCGTTCTACACCCGTAAGACCTTCGTTCATCTTCAGAACACGAATTAAAATATTTTTGATGAATTCCGATGGCTCAGTGAGGCCTCAGTGGTTCGGAGCGCAGTGTATCAAACTGCCAAAGTCACATAAACTATTGAAATTTCTAATCACTTGTGACGTAACGAAGCCTCGTTCACTGAAATCCGAACCATTGATTGAAAAAAAAAAAAATTTGTAAAGCTCCGAAGCAGTGTTTTGAAATCGGCCATCACTAGATATTGTTGAAAAGTCGTTATTTTCTCGTCACTTTATAATATTCTAGTTGAACCACTGTACTCACATGATCTGTTTTAAATATGTTTTAGCATATCTCCTGGCATCTGAAAGTGTTCATTATCTTGCTGGCAATGGAGGAATCACTGAGCCACCGGATTTCATCAAAAATATCTTAATTTGTGTTCAGATGATGAACAAAAGTCATGAGGGTGAGTAATTAATGACAGAATTTTCATTTCTGGGTGAACTAACCCTTTATAGTCTGACACACGTGAAATTAATAGTGTCTTTTTCTCAGGAGAAAAAATCTAGAGACTCTTCAACATGAAATCAATATGTATTTACTTCTACAACACATTCCTTCTCCTGTTCCTGGCGACATTTGTTAGATCTCCTCTGAATATCTAGAGGAGATGCATACAAGATTACTCTAATACTCTTATATTTCTCTGAAGAAACGTTCGTCAGTTAGACAAGTATATACAATTACATGAACGTAAAATAAGAAAAGAAAGTCTGCAAGATTTAATAACCCTTTTGGAATGAACAGATTGAAACTAAGATACTACAAGGATCCGATTTTCGCTTTTCGTTTCAGGTTTTGTCAGTTAGAATCTTGTGAAATTATATTAACGTAAAAAAAATGTAATTTAAAGAAAGAAAAGGAAGTGTGCGAGATTAAATAACCCCTTTGGAATGAACTTAACTACACTGTGGCTTGTATTATCCAATATCAGTTAGCAAAGCTAGTGTGATAAACTGTCACACAGTGTTTATTTCGTACCATTTTAACCTTTTGCGGAATTCTGATACGTTCAGACTCGTAATTACATTTGGCACGTCGCACAGCCCATTCTAGATTTGTATTTGGCTGCCACATCCAATATATTTTAAACACCTGCATTAATGAAAACAAACAGATCAGGTATTTATTGACATGATGATAAAGGGTGGGTTAGCATTTCCTGAGAGAGAAACGGAGAGGGAGAGAGGGAGAAATAATTGTTTATTGATCTATCCTCTGCATTTAGGGAGTGCATTAAACCCGAGGACAGATTGCTGGTGTCTGTCAGAGATGTGGGGAGGGGTGTGTGGAGCAAATGTTCTGCAGATATTGCATGAAGGAGAGTGAGAATCGATGAATGCGATGTGCTGCGAGCGTCAGATTCCCAATGCGAGGGTGGGGGATTCATATATTTGCTGGATGATATTCCTTATAGAATATGTAGGGATGATTTGAATGTGAATCTTTGCTAGACACATAAAATGGAGGTGGAAAATGTAGTTCCACCTATATGATTTTCTCTATGATTACAGCTTACAGGAAAGAAGAGAGATCTCTTTAATGTGCCAATATCTAACGGTGAGAGTGAATATAAAATGGGTCAGTGATGTGACGGGTAATTTTTTATAATAATAATAATAAAAAAACAAAGTTATGACATCCAAAGTATCTAAGGTAGTACAACTAGATCTCTTTTATTGAATCCAAAAGGTTTTACTTGTATTTTGCTTCATATAAAGCTATTTTAAAGATGTCAATAGGTCATTCGGGTTAACCGTCCAAAGGCCAATACAGCCATTTCATTTGCGATTAAAACGTCTTAAAATGTAATAAATGTATGTTTTTTATTCTGGCATGATTTTATAACATCATATATCAACAGTGCAAAATGGTATTAAAATTATGTGAAGTCGTCGTTGCTTTGCTGTGAGAAAGAATGTCTGGAAAAATGACTTTCGTTGATGTCATTCGGAGTAACCAATATAACAGCATCTGTTTTTACAAGAATAAAGTTCAACAAAAGCATTTATTATTTAAATACCAATGTAGTTTGGTCCACATTTTTTTTAATCAGTTTTATTTTGATAAACATGACACAATACGACATCGTGACTACATGAAAAGAACATTAACTGTTATAAAAATACAGATTTTTGAGCTTTAGTGGAACTTAAGGTGTGGGAATAAACACGAAACACACGTGATGTTGTCATGAAGCCGTACGTCTCAGTCAGATGCTTTGGTGCTGTCCAAACAAAATGTCTTACCGGTATGCACTGCTTCATGTCAGTAGCCAATAGGTCTGTGCAGCGTTGTATGAAGTCGAACAAGCCTATGCTGTCAATATCATATGACAGGATGTGACAACATTCAAACACCTGCAAAGGACCACATGGCCATGAAGCAAAGTAACTAACTCTCTCTTAACTATTTGAAAACTTCATGTTTTCACAAAACATCAGGTCATTCAGTACAACCGCTATAAAACATGGAAAACGTTGTAATATTTTAAAACCTTGTACTAAACATAAAATGTGTGATTGTTCTTTTGCTAGCTTGCATTGTTTGAAAATGTTGGCATTTGGTATTACCAATGGTGTCATTCAGTAAATTGCTTTTTAAGGACTACAACAAATGGTTGGTAGGGACTACAACAAGCTTCTTCCTGAGTTGGTGACATCACAAACCCCAAAATTTACATAAACCCTGCCCCCGAGAATACCCAACAAAGGGGGCGAGGCCATGTTGGGCTGCTTTAGAGAAGAGGAAGAATTGTTGTAGTAGAGTGTTTTTGCCATACCGTCATTTTACGCCAGACTGCTTCAGAAGCGAAGGTCAATTCAATGCTGGATTTGCACAAAAGATTAACATTCTAGTCGATGAGTTGAAACAACTCCTCAGCGACAACATAAATTTATCCACTAACCATTCATAAACATCCAGATGCATTCTAAAAGTCCATCAGTATCCGTCTCCGGTTTCAAAAATGTAAGGCTGGACACCGTTATTGAGTATCATAATTTTGTCTGCTTGAGATTCTCCAGCTTTGTTGTTGTTGAGCAACCAAAGCGTAAGCTGTTTAAGCTCCGCCCTCTTCCTAATTTAGTCCCCCCCAAAAGCTGTTCCTATATCTAAAATCACTTCCAGAAGTACTTCCACCAATAGTTATAAAGTGTTGTGTAGGTAAGTATGGCCTCCCATGCTCAAAATTTGTGCTCTGCATTTCACCCATCCAAGTTCATACTTGCATTCACAGTCAGATGTCTTTGGTGCTGTCCAGACAAATTTTCTTACCAGAATGCACTGCTTCATGTCAGTAGCCAATAGGTCTGTGCTGCGTTGTATGAAGTCGAACAAGCCTATGCTGTAAGTAAGCAATAAGTATTGAACACACACACACTCGGAGCAGTGGGCAGCTGGTTTTACTGCGGTTCCCAGGGAGTGATTGGGGGTTAGGTGCCTTGTTCAAGGGCACCTCAGTTGTGGGTAATGTGAGTGAAATAGAGCGCTGTTCATTCACTCCCCCAACTTACATTTCCTGCCAATACTGAGACTCGAACTTTGGGTTTAAGTCCAACCATTAGGTCACAACTGCCCTTATAAGAACTTTGAAAAATTCCTTGAGTGTGAAAGCCCCTCTCGTGTCCATGTTTGTATTCTATGAAGTGTTTTTTTTTTTGTTTGTTTTTTTGTGGAAACATAAGACCATGAAGCAGCACCAGGAAATTACTTAGGAGAAGGGGGGATGCTGGACATCATTTTGACCTGCTTACCAGAACACATCTCCAGCACAAGACTGATACTTAATTTGAGTTTCAGTTGTTTAACTGAAGTCTCCAAAACTATAAAAGAGCAATAAAGTTATTCTCTTGGATGACACATTTAATGTTGATATATTGAAAAATTCCTAGACTACATTTCGTTTTTCTTCTTTTATCAAATGAGATAAAGGCGCTAGTCTGTGCCATAGTCCTCTGAGACTTTACATCCAAGTCAGACTTCATTTGACTTCATTTGATTGACCCCCTAACCACATGACAGGAGCTGTCTATCTGTCTCAAACGTTCAATCCCGTCTCTCACACCTCTCTCCCAGTGGCTCTCTCCCCTTTATCACTTCCTTTTCTTTTTGTCTGTTAGTTACTCAAGTTGCATTCTGAATGACTGCTGTCCGGGCCTTTTTGGAGTGCTGTGACAGCTCCCTCGTGGCCCAGAAGTGCAAAAGGACCTGATAGGAGAGTTTTATTGTAAACGGGCAACTCTGGGTCTGCCTGTCATTGTTCCGATAGCTGTGCGCCCTGGAAGGAACAGTTGGTTTATTCATTCTCTCCCGTTTATGATGCAGTATGGGGTTTGTATTCCCAGACGTGGCTGGATCTAGCTAAAATGTGAGAGTGCTGGAGCTGGACAGGTCAGCGGTGAGATCAAATAGAGGTCTGTAATAAAAGCATAAATACCTACAATATGTACATCTAATCATAGAGCTTTCTCGCATGAATTTCCACGCTAGTTTGGTGCCTTCATTATGCACACTAATTATAGATTTTTTTTTTAATCAACTGGTTTTGGATATATAGATTATCCATGTTTGTTTCCTCTATTTTTACGTATAGATTACTTTGGATGTTATCTAACGCTTACTTGATGCTAAGCTTTAAAAACACTAATAATTTAATAACATTGGTAAATGTAATCTTTATCAAGTCTCCTTTTTCATATGGTCCATTATAATGTTGTGATGCTTAAATTCACTTGTAGCATTTAAATTTATTTATTTTTTATTATGTTGGCCTCATCACTTTTTTTTTTTTGTCTCTCTCGTCATTCTTATTTATCTAGATTTTATTTTAACTGTTTTTGGCTTATCCTTATTAGATCAAAATGCATATTGCGTTTTTTTTTTTTTTTTTTTTTTTTTTTAATTTTAGCCAGATTATTTATTTATTTATTTATTTGATATTAAAATAAATGTAATTATTTTTGTTTGTTTGTGATTTACTGTTTATAGACCAGAAATTTAATATCACTGCTTCTGTACTTGCTGGTTATAAATCGGACTGAGCACACTGGCATCTGAAACACAACACATACTCATAACACATTTTTACCGTATTATTGATGCTTCATCTAGCTGCTAAAATAACTGCCAAGAACAGTGAAGTAAATGTACTGTACTGTACTGTAATGTACTATAGTGCTGGTTTTATGTTTTCTTCCAGTTCGACAGAACATTAAAGTACCCCTGTGGTGAAAATCAAGTTTTAATATTGTTTATATGTCTATGTTGTGTGCAAATTCATAAGTCAACACCACTGCTGAGTATTTTCTAAGTATTTTAAAACTGCAGTGATCTAAAGACGGTTTTCAAAAACACGCTTTGGTGTTTGTGATGTCACAAACTACCTTGTAACCAATCACATCAACTTTCCGTCGGGCTTTAGCATATCATTAACCATGACTGCTCAGAAGCAGTGGAGTCTCGAGAGAAGTTTATCGTGGTATATTTTATTGTTGATTTGAAAATAGCAGGTAGATTTAGCAATATATGGGGTGTATGATGAATATTATGCTATGATGAACTATATGCCTTTCTCCACTGACGTTCTGAGTTGTTCAAAGCTACTCTAAGGACTTTTAGAAGGCAGCTGTCTGATTCTGGTAGCGATTGGGAACATGGTTTGTGAGGCATTAGCAACTCATTATTAGCAGCTGTTTGATAATGTAGTCAAGCAAAAGGCTAATCATATTGATTACCAACATGTCCGGCGTTGTTAAAGCGATACCATTGTGCAGCTTTTACCTCAGTTAGTTTATCTCGGAGCTTGAGCGAGTGAGTGGAGGCGGGGTTAATTTGCATATTCATAGATCCACATATACTAAATGAAGCAAGGGTGTAGAGTTGCATTCAAGCTATTTTAAGGCTTTAAGGGTTTTTTTCACATGATTTTATTTATTTATTTTTTTTAATATGTCATTGTGGTGATCAAAGGGGGATTTTAACGGGTTTCTGTTGGCACTTCAGCTAAGGTGGGCCTTGTTTCGAAACCCTTAATGAGCATTAGCGGACGGGCAGATGTGGCTCAGATGTAAGAGTGAGAGGGCAGTAAGATGGCGGGTGGGATTGTTAACTGTACCCTGAGGGCTTCGGCTCATCTTCAGATTAGCAAGGCCAGGTGTTGGCTCACCCAGTTCCCAGGGGTCCTCCATGACACGTCAGGATGGCCTTTGCAAATGCCAGTACAGAAAAAAGAAGGATATGACTGGCTCCACTGAGGCTAATTACCTCCACATGAGTATTCATGAGAATCTGTGGGATTTTTTTATCTCCATTTTTTTTTTAAACTTCCATGTTATCCATTCATTTCCCCAGGCACATTTGAGAAGGTTAACATTTTGGATGAAGTCCACCGGCTGGTTGTGAGTGGGATTTCGTGCCAGCATCGGAAGAGAAGGGTCTGATCGGAGAAACATAGGTCCACCTGAACTTGAAGAAAATGATATTGGCAGGAAATTTAGTGTTGGCATCTGTTGAGTTCTGGAAGGGTGACAAGATTTTATCACATTTCAGCCAGATCTTACAAAGTTTGGGGTTTCATCAAGTTTCCCCCCCCAGTCAAGAAACATCTCACACATTATTCTAATATTTGTTGTTGTTGGCGGCATATTTAGTTGGAAATGTCATCAGAGACAAACAAGCAAACAAGATGGTCCAGTAGGGTGTCATATTACCATTGAAATTCCTTGGCAAAATGGATGAAGCCCTTGGCCACATCCTTCCTAAGGTCGAGTTTGTATAGGGAATCTGTTTATAGGTCGATTCTGAACTTTGTTAGTTCAATTAGAGCTTCCTGTTGGTGAAAATTCACAAGCATCTAAATCGCAAAGCTGAAAATTTCAATTCTTGCATTGTACTTGCTAATTGCTGTCTGCGGCATGCAGTTTAGCATGCTGGTAATTGAAATTTCTGCACTGGCATGCGCTGTCTGATTTAAAGGATTAAAGTGCACTGGCGTGCCAGTTCCTCCGCTGTTTTCAACCCAGTGAAAAATGCCTTTGCCGTTGACTGTTTAATCAGATTTAGCCTAATCTGTTCCACAGCAAATGAGAGCGTCTAACAGCGAAGCCGGTTGCTTTTGTTGCGGACCCAATCGTTTTTGCCCCAGTATTCCCCTCGGTGTCGTCAGGGCCAACAGATATGGACCATCTCCGAACAGCTTTCCTGCTCTGTGGTGAGCCGGTCGCTGCCAAGACCACGTCACGCTAAGCCAGAGAGTTATCACCTCCAAACATCCCCGCACATTCATCAGCTCTCCGTTATCAGAGATCTGTTTCTCTCTCGGCCAAACACAGGCTATTGTGGGCTGCTCCTATTTCCTGCCTGAGACTTTTTAACCCTTGTGTTCTTTTTAGGATCTCATATGATTGATATTTATTATATTTATAATAACCTTAATAACTAAATAATTGTCTAATCTATACTATAATACTTGCTTGAAGCATGTTTTATTTTGTAAGAAATCAATGCTAGTTTTTGAACCAGGACCGTTTGAGAACTGAATTGAGAATGCCGTTTTTATATGCCGAGTTGGAATACGATTTGATTTAATTAGGTAGCAAACAAGATGCAAAATTACAGTTTAAATTGGAGTGGAATTAAATTGACTGCAATTCAAATAAATGCATGTTACTAATTCATGAACAGAAAATCAGCTTGACAAAGCCTTGTTAAAAAGTTTTGAAAAAAGTTTAAAAGCTGTCGAAGTTTGAAGTAGACAAATTAATGAACTGAATTGATAGGGAGCCAATTTAGGTCTGAATTTTGCCCAACCATACTTTGAATTGGAATCGGAAAGATGCTATTTGGATCCACGATGTAGTTACAACATCTACCAGCAGGGCTTAATAAGTTTTGTTAAAGGAGAAAGATAAATCTCTAAAAATATCTGCCTATACAGTTTTGATTTGGTACGAAGAGCATATTTAATTAGATTTGAAGTAAAACATAATTAGAATTGTTATATGACTCCAGTCATACAAAGACATGTCTACAGAACATTAAAGTTAAGAAGCTTTATTGCTGATCTGCTCTACTCGCATTTGGTTTTGAGAGAACATGTCAGCTTTCTTTTTTCCCCTTTGACAGTGTTGTTTTTTACTTGGCTTTAATGGCAAGAGAGAACAGTGCAACAAAGCCGCAAACAAAGATGTGCCACCGTGGCTTGAATGGGGTTTGCTGTTGCCCTTTCCCTTCCTCTTTTGTCAGCTCTTATCTCGTAGCGGCGTTATTCACGGGGCGACGGTAGCAGACAAAGAGATGCAGCAGCTACCTTGTAAGTCATTTAAACGTCCGCAGTGAGATTACGGCTGACGTGGCAAACGGGGATGATGTTCAGAGATTCTCCATCGCTCCGGGATTCGGAAATGAGGCCTCGGCTTCACAAAGGAAACACAGTGGCTCGTTAAAAGGAACATTGAGTCAGTGCAAAGAGCAATCTCTCCACTAAATTACGGGCTTGGGTTGCCTCTCTTCACACTGCGCCTCTCAAACGCTACTCCCGTTTGCGTGCGAGAACCGACATCACGGCAATTTATTTTTCCATTAGTGCGAAAGCAACTTAAAGTCGGTTCTTCAGCAAAGGCAAGAGTGATTGTAGGGTGAAGCATAATTGCTTTAATTGAGTGGCAAGGCTTTTATGCCATTGATAAGGCCCTATTGATTTCTGGAGCTGTGCACATATTTCATGGCCAATTGCCTGCGCTGTTTTGGTAATTGCTGAACGCGCTCCCTTTAGGAGCAGAGGGGATCGGGTCGGTCGCAGAGACTAAAGGGATGGCAGATTCACGACGCCATTGACCTGAGCCAAGCAACGTTTATCATGCTGTAGCCACATTGAGAGGTTGTAACTGTGCCTGGTTATTGGCCTGTAAGACCTGCTGTTGGGGGTGTTATCTTTACCCCAGGATTGAGCGCTACGTTTACGGGGCCTTTGTGGTCTTACTGGCTCGTTTTCAGCTGTTATTTTGTTTTGTTCTTGTGCTATAAAATATAAAGGCAGGGATTTTCAAACTGGGGTCCAGGGACCAGGCAGGTGAAAAAGAGCCAATAGTGATTGATTGATTGATTGATTGATTGATTTTTATCACAAGTAATGCGTTAACGTTTAAAAATGTTGATTGTTTTAACATTGTCATATACTTAATATTTTTCTCAGAAAATTATGGGTCTTCTATTTGTGAAAATATGCAATTTCCATAATAACATATAAATAATATTAGCGTTAAAAGTTCGAAAAGTTGGCCGTAAGGCACAATATGCATCGAATAGGGTAAATTGTAGGTAATTATGCTCTTAGGTTAGGTTTGAAGCAAATATTATGTGTTCAAATATAATTCAATGTGGTATTTGTGAAATTTATAAGTGAAGCATATGGCACAATAGACCACAAGCAGAGTAATATATAGCCTGACTTTCACGACTGTAAATGATCTTTATGCTTGTGGAGGCTTGAGGCCAACTCAGTCTGACAAACAAGGATGTAAAATGACGGCAAGAAGGGGGTAATTATGGGGTTTTTTCAATGTTTATTCTTGCGTTCTTGCGCGCGCATGTACACAGAATTCAGGCTATGGGAAACGCCTCATATATCGGCCATGTTGCCGTTTGCTCACCCCACGCCGAGGCTCTCTGCCAGCGTAAATAAATGTTTCCTCTAAGTCTGTAATATACGCCAGTGAGCCGAAATGAGTCTGATGAGGAATCAACATCCATCACTGGAGAAAAGGGATGAAAAAATCTTCCAAAAGAAACAATCCTGGGGCAAGAATCTGGCCGTGGAAAAGGTTAAGCGGCCAGTTAGTCTATTCAATGGCTGTCTCTGTAGGGCCTCAGTGACACAAACTTCACACTGAGGAATAACCGTGCACGGCTTAATTGTGTTGTGGAAAGGGTACGGGAGAACTTACTGCTGGGTATCTCTCAGACATAGACATTTTGGTATTCCACGGAGAGGAGAGAAGAGGAAAAAATGAGATTTATCTGCTCTTTTACACTCTTTTACCTCTCTGCCCTCGCTATCTATCCTAGACATCCAGTCAGCCCTCAGAGAGAGCAAGACATAGATGGCTATAGATAGACGGATAAAAGAGAGGGAGAGCAAACGCAAGTGCAGTGACATTTGTTTTTACTTGAAACTTGTTTTCGCATCGGCTAAATCCATTGTAGCCTGTACACTGCAGGTCACCCTGCTGCTCGTATATTAAACATTGCCCCGGCGCAGCAGCTCACACTGACCCGCCACAGGACTAGTTTGTAGATCGTTGAAATTGGCCTGGCTGGCATCTTTATAGCCCTCCTTAGGCTCTTATTATTGTGATGTAGACAACACAAGAGCAGTATAAACTTGTTCACGCTTCAATAAAAATTGTAATCATTTACTCATCCTTATGACAACCCAAGGTTTCTTTTTTCTCTGTGGTGTTTTTAATCATTTCTGAACCTCTTACAATGTTCTTACAATGAAAATTGCAGATTTTTTTTTTTTTTATCTCCAAAATGGACGAACAAGTACCATTAAAATGACCTTTAATTACTCTTTTTGTCACTAAATCTACGTATTTATTGAATGGTTTTGCCCTTATTAATCATGTCTTTTTATTTCAACGTACATATTTGTTAGATTTATATTTGGATAATAGTGTTTAATTATTTGTATTATTTTGTTTTTATTTCATATGTACTGTATATTTTTTTCCTGTATATTCATATATACTTTGTAGTGCTGCAACGACGCGTCGGCATCATCGATTACGTCGACTACGAAAATACGTCGACATGCATAAAATGCGTCGACGCGTCACATTGTTTACATTCACCTCGCGTAATCGTGGCTTCTGCTCCTGGGAATGGAGAAAGTTCCATTCTATCTCAAAAACCTAGACCACGATTATCAAAAGTATGGGAATACTTTAAACAGAAGCCAAATAAAATGGTCGTTTGTTGCCTTTGCGGAACCGAAATGGCGTACCACCCTATGGAATTGGATCTCTGACAAATTTTTGCGAGCAAAATGCCCTTTTGCACTCTCAAAATGTGATCTTGCGTGTGCAAAAATTTGACAGAGATCCGATTACATAGGTGAACTGAGTTGAGGAGAAAATCTTCGTCTCGCAAATAAGAAAATATTTTGAGCGAACGAAAATCAGTTTGAATTTCAAAGAAGTTTATTTGGATGTGCGCGGATGCTCTCTTTCGCACGTGCAAGTTTTCAGTTGCTCGCGCTCCTGATTCCCGCCCTGCGCGCTCGCTGAGACTCCCTGCATTACAGACAGCGCAAGAGGAAAAACACACGGTTCAGGAGACGTTTGTTCAATGGCTTGAACACTATCAAAGTTCCTTTTAAGACTGTATAGAAAGTCGTTGACAGTTCAAATGTCTGCCACTGGACGACCACATAAGTGGCTTATTTTTAATCAAAATCAAATCGTATTATTACATAATGGCGTGTCCCAGTGTTTCTACACCTCAATTAACTGCTAAATTAGTTCTAACTTCTTAAATAAAAAAAATCACTAGATTAATAAAAAAAGGAATAAAATAATTGTTAGTTGCAGCTCTAATACTTTGTCATTTTTTTAGGTTATATTTTTCATATAACCGTAAGAAGGTTTCCAGTGTATTAAATACATTATTACATATAATACATAATATTAAATAAATATTCAATTTAATATTGTCATTAATTATATACGTGGTGTTATTAAATAATTCTGTGAACTACAGTAGATGTACATTCCCCCTATATAGCTCTATTTTGAAATGACAAGAGGGTGACTTAAATAATGACATCGAACATCGTGCACCTTTTGGCTGTTGTAAGGCGCTATACAAATAAAATTTGATTGATTGATTGAATGACAGAAGTAACATTTTGAATTTAGGGTTGAATATTCTGATAAATGTAAAGCTTTGGGTCCCAAGAGTTTAGTCATGAATTTGCTAGGAATTAACCTGCAGGAGCCCCATTTTCCCCCTACGATTTTAACGTTTTCAGCAGTAGGACGGCAATCGCATGAAATGTTAACACCTACAGAATGGGAAGAAAAATGATGGATTTTACTCTCGTTTAGCACAAGCTGGCACAGGCTTGTCAGAGTCAATTATCGTAAGAGGAGAGGCGTCTCTGGGAGATCTCACACCTGATAAACTTTCACTGCTTCAGCAATGTGAGCTGTCAAAATACCTGCACACAGTTCCGCGCTGTCACACTGTTAAAGCTCGCTCACACTACTGAGAGGATGACCTTAGTCTTACATTGATTATCCCTCTGAATTAAGTTCATTTAAAACTGATGTTTCACCAATATCTTCAAACACTCAACTCCAGAAATTGACAAAATGATGCCTTTTTCCTTTATCGTTGCTTCAAAATGTACAATAATGTAGCTGTATACCAGTCTATCATCCATCCATCCACTATTTGTATTCACAGTGGTAAACTTATAATGAATTAGCATTAGCATCTACTGCATGCACCTCATCCTGAGAGAAGAGTGTGGTGGTATCAGTATTCATAATTGTGATTTTGTTAACCTTGTGTTCTGTGCTTGAATAGTCAGGTACACTTTTCTAGCAAAGTGTTAGTTTTATTGTGTTGACGCCTCTGAGGAAGTGTGGGAGTTAGCATGTTAGCCATAGCCATGTGGGTGAGCATTTTGTTGCATTGACCCTATTGGTCAGTTTGATGCCCTCCGTACCACGGACAGCCATATTTACAGTGCACCTGTCTTTAACAGCCAGCTGAGGGCAGTTTGAGTGGGAGGAGAAGCTTAGCAGGACTTAGTTTGTTTGTTTTTTTTTTCACCTTACGAAAAGTAGAGTGGTGTTACTAACTACTTTAAGTCATGAAAAGGTGTGATAATGTTTATAACCATCACTTTATTATGAAACGCTTCCAAAACATTTGAATTCAATTGACCCTTCAGTTTGATTGACAGGCGATCCGACCAATCATAACCCTAAATTCGCCATTTTGTCTGACAAAGCAGTCAGGGGAGTTAGTAGATTAACGTTGGTGAACTGAAAAACTGTGTGTACTCACGTCTTTCCGTGCTTGAAACAACATTCCTTCTGATGTTCATTCGTTTATTTGATGCTATAGATGAACTAGTATGAAGAGTTTTTGCGAAGGATCCATTGCATAAAAGACACGATTACATTATTTCACGTTCTAACGCACAGCGCTGTTGGCACCTGATGACCCTGAACACATTTTACGCTGCGGTTTGATTAAAAGCGAAGGCTTCCTGAAGACCGCCGTTGTGTTTATCTGTCCCCACGCCGACGGAGCGAGTTAAAGGTGCATGTATGTGCTGTTTGGTGACCAATGAGCCGGAGAGAATGAAAAGAAAGGCTGATATATTACAGCAAGGCACATTCGCCCACTCGAATCTTGATGTACTGCACTTTTGCTGGGCATTGGACGCGCATTCACCGAGAGAGAAAAGGCCAAAAGAGATGCTACATGGTGAGAGAAAGTGAGAAGTGTAGTCAAGGGAAATGTGAGATCCATTCAGCCAGCTCTCACCACTGAGATTACGAACACTGGCCTGTCTGAGGCAGATGACTTCAGGATAGCTTCAGGGGAAATTACTGTGTGCCCCTGCGAAGAACAGCCTTATTTAGCCGCAGACAAGAGATGTGAATTTAGACCGGCTCATTTCAAAGGTGCTTCTATAAAATCGCTGTCTAAAATAAAGGTTGTGTACCATGGAATGACTGAGGAATAACAGACTTTACTTAAGGCCCGAGGCTCATATGAAAGGTTTAGATGCTAAATTGCTAACACGGTTTTGGGAATAGTATGAGAATGCTTCACAGCAGCTGATTGACAGGTGGTCTGCAAGAAATGCTCCTCGTGGTGAACCTACACATGAAAACTTTGCACTGCATACCAGGAAATCTCATCTAAAGGAGAAAACTCTAAACTTAATGGAAATCAAAGTGCATTAACTTTTTGTACCGTTCGTTCATTCAGGACTGGAAATGATGTAGAGCATCACCATTAGTTCAATTTCCAGGATGCTATTCATTCATTCATATATGCATACATTCAATACATCAATGTTGTTTCATATTTTATTGCTATTATTAGGAAAATAGAGAGAGAATGGCATCACCAGTTAACATTGCAAATATATCTCTGCTTATGTGTGTGTGCATCATTTTTAGCAGTGAGGTTTAATAGTTTTTGCTACTTTTGTTGTTGTTGTTTGGGAATTAAAGAGGACACGGAATTACGTGAAGTGTTACCATAATATCATTCGATTTGTTTTTGAACTTTTTTATGCAGTCCCAGTTTTTATAGCGGAAGCGTGTAAACATCTGTTATCCACAGACAACAGCAAATATGGTTTGATTTGGAAAACGGTGCTTCTGACGGTGTTCCAGAGTCAAGCAACTCACACGGCTCATTCGGTCCTGCTGCACGAAGGGCCCCCATCCTCAGAAGCCAATGGGCTGTGCCATTCTTTGTAATGGGCCAGAACATATGAGCTCCACATGTTTATTAGCAAAAAAGGAAAAAAGGCTTGTTAACTCCATTCTGAATACATTCTTCATAGTCTTCCATGCATTTGGTGACTTCTGAATGTATTTTTGTTTCATTTTAGCCTAATTAAAGTACAAGTTGGGGCTGTTTCCTTTCATTCAGGCAGAGTTCTTTCAAAATTCCTTATTAAATCATAAGTTGTAGATAAGTAGATAAATCATAATGGGAGACTTTAAAGCATAATAGCTTGTGTTTTATTCAGCTGTTAGAGGTGGCTTGGACTTCAAGACTGAAAATAGAGATACTTAATGGATCGATCAGTGCAACTGGCACTTTTAAAGTGAAGTATGTAATTTCTGAGTCACCAGCTGCGCTTGGAATCTTAATAATAGTTTCCAAACAGGCTTTGCGAACAGTTCTGCCACTCTTTCTGCATCCCCCAGTGAAAATAAATATACTAAAATATATTTGAAATACTTTTATTAGAAATGCATTTACGTATTATGTACTTAATAAAAATACCTTGCAATTGCGCTTTTGGTATACTAAAGTGGTAGTAATGCACTTTAATTGTACGGAAATAGTGCTGAGGTCCAACTAAAGATGTGCTTAAGTATATTTTATTGCGATAAAATTGAACTAGAGCTGCACGATTAATCGTAAAAAGAACGCGATCTCGATTCAAGCACCCATGCGATCTTATTTTATTAATGACAACGATTCACCCGCGTCTTTTAAACCTTTGACAAAATCATACGGGAACATTCAAATATGTGTTTGCCAGAGAGGAGTCTGTGTTACAATTATTCAGATTATCACAGAAATACTGAGATATCAGTGTTTATATCCTAACTTTAAACTTATGTCTACGGTAGCGGTCAAAAATATCGCACACACCTTTGAAACAACACTTGGCATCAAAAAATAACGGTTGTATGATTATATCATTACGCCCCTAGGGTGGTGACAAGTGACTGTTAAAAAATGTATTTGTCATTGAATCATTCATTCAAAAGATTCGCTCAAAAACACTGATTCATTCATTCATTCAAAACCATTTTTAAATAATTCATTCAAACATTTTCCTGCAATTAGAGTCCAGCAATTTTATAATATTTTATCAGAACTTCTAGTAAATTACATGTTATTTCGTCATGTTGTATATTCAGAATGGTGGAAGAATCGTGATCATTTCAAACCAAAAAATCGTGATTCTCATTTTATCCAGATTCGTGCAAGTGGAACTATACTTTAGGTAGACTTTAAATATCTTGAATTTAAAGACAGATTTTATTCAATGACCACACAGTCTTTATTAATAATGACATTTTAGGCTTAATGTTAAGAAATGTGCATTGTGTAAAAAAAAAATGGTCCAAATAAGGTTTAATTATAACTTTTATTGGTAAGTCTCTAGCGATATGTCACTAAATATCTTAATGGATTTAAATTATATTTAGTATAGAATAAATACTTTGTAAATATAGTACTTTTTAACCAGGGCCATCTTCCATTATTCTGCAAAGCATGTAGTCTTGCCCCAAACACTTTTTTTAATTAATTTTGAATTGTATTCAAATGTGTCTGTGTGTGTGCTGTATGCTGACAGTGAATCTCAGCTGTGAGGAAAGACTTGCTATAAAACGGTGAATATTTAACACCATTGCGCAAGTGTGTTCGCACATCCCCAGATTGGTTTCTTGCCCGTTGTTAAAGGAAACCACAACGGGGTGTTGTGTGTTTAAATGGATTCCCTCACTGCTCCAGTCAAGGCTGTTTTACCTGAGTTTCACTGAAAAAGTCAATCTCATGGCAGCAAGATCTCTGGCATTTGAAAGTCTTCAGGCCAACAGATACCAAAATATTAGCACTTGTTTAAAAAACGTTTTTGAGAAGAGGAGACTTAGAGGGTTAGTTCCCTCAAAGATAAAAATTCCCTTTAGTTACTTTGTCCAACAAGCCATGCATTCTTACGCCACACATCATGTTCTTACGCAGTGAAAAATGCATCCTGGAGCAAAGAGGACACCGACAATGCGTCGACAGACATATGAAACAGTTTCATATTTAATATATCATATTTTTTAAAAGAAGTTTAAACAATAAATAGCATATAGTGTCTCTTTAATGTGTCGTGACAGATCGCTGTAGCTCCTC
>CM074303.1:8335988-8365988 GCA_037194245.1 Opsariichthys bidens
ACATGCGTATGTTGCCGTCATGAGTGAATGAGAGTTTAAATATAGCCCATAGGCTAGTTACTTCATAACTCTAGTTTGTTGATGGTGTGTTCACAGCCAGTTTATCCCCTGAATGACTATGAGTTGTTGTTGTTTTTATTTTTTTATTTTGAATTGATTTTGTTAAGGTTGCCTCTGGTGTCACAGAGTTAAAAAATCACCTTAAAAACAAACTGAGAGTCAAAGCTCATTAACCTGAATCAAAGACATCCCACTTTTATTTTTTCTTCTGCAGTGTTGGGGAAGCTACATGGAAACTACATTAGAAGACTGTAGCAAGCATGTCTATGTAGAGGTGTATAATTCATGAGGTAAAATTAATTTTTCTATCAAAGTGGCAATCTATGCCCCTCAAATTTGCCCCTATTTGGGTGTGAGCAAAAACAACCCATTTTTGTTTGTGTGTCACTTTAAATGCAAATGAGCTGCCCCCGCCCCTTTCTAGAAGAGGGCGGAGCTTTAACAGCTGTGGTTTCTAAGCAACAGCAAACCAAAATGATGATTATCAGTAAAGGTGTTCGGCCTTACATTGTTCAAAGCAGAGTCGGACACTTATGGAGAGACTCAGGAAAAGTTACAACTTTTAGAATGCAACTGGACGTTTCTGAATGGTTAGTGGATCAATTTATGTAGTTGCTGTTGAGTTGATTCAACTCATCGACAAGCATGTGCCATCATGTTAATCTTTTGTGCAAATAAAGCATCGAATTGACCCTTGTTTGTGAAGAAGTCCGGTATAAAATGACAGCATGGCAACAACACTCTACAACTCTTCTTCTTCTCTAAAGCAACCCAACATGACCTCACCCCCTTTGTTGCATGTTCTTGGGGGCAGGGTTTATGTACATTTTTGGGGATTGTGATGTCACCAACCTGGGAAGAAGCTTGTTGTAGTCCCTATCAGACGTTTGTTGTAGTCCTTACAAAGCGATTTCTGTAAAAGAACAATATCTCCCTTTGCATTGAACTTTGAGCGTCGTAACTTTGCGAATGTTGTTTGTGCTCGAACTGCAACATTACACACTACCTAAAGTTAAAAAAGTGAAATCATAATCAAGGACCCCTTTAAAATGGAGGTGCTGATGTTGGACAAGAAGGCCTGGTTCATGATCTGTCTTCCAGTTCATCCCATAGGTTTTCAGTGGGGTTGAGGTCATGGCTCAGTGAGGGCCAGTCAAGTTCTTCCACACCAAGACCATGTCTTTATGGACCTTGCTTTGTGCACTGGGCACAGTCATGTTGGAATACAAAAGGGCCTTTCCCAAACCGTTCCCACAAAGTTGGAAGCATAGCATTGTCCAAAATGTCTTGATATCCTGAAGCATTAAGTTTTCCCTTCACGGTAAGGAAGAGGCCTAGCCCAACCCAATAAAAAACAGCCATTACCATTATCTCATACCATTATTCCTCCACCAGTTGGCAGTTAATGCTCTCTTGGCATCCACCAAACCCAGACTCACCCATCAGATTGCTAAACACAACAGCATGCTTCGTCACTCCACAGTGTCAGTCCAGTCGCAGCGTGCTTAACGCATCTCCATCCGACATTTGGCTTTGTACTTGGTGATGTGAGGCATGTGTGCAGCTGCTCGGCCATGGAAACCCGTTCCGTAAAGCTCCCGCCACACAGTTTTTGTGCTGATATATTAATGCAGGTGGGAGTTTGGAACTCTTCAGCTATGGAATTAGCTAATGTTGACCCCACTCTGTGACTTTACATGGTCTTCGGATTCGTGGATGAGTTGCTGCTGTTCCTCAATGCTTCCACTTTCCAATAACGGCACTTACAGTTGACTATGGAACTGGCTTAAGCCCAGAACACACCAAGCTGACGGTCAGTCCGGACTGAAGCTGATGTGCTCTCTAGTCACCTTGGGGTGGGTGTCCTGAGGTAAAACAGAAAAGCAAAAGGATTAATGAGCGTAGCTGCTGTTCATAACTTCAAGTAAAGATAGTCATAATGAGCAAATGATATGATATGAGATGCATTATGTGAATGCTTGGCTAATGTGTATTTAATCTAGATTTAAACTGGGTGAGTGAGTCTGAGCCCCTAACATTTTCAGGAATGCTATTCCAGAGTTTCGGAGCCAAATGTGAAAACTGTTCTCCCTCCTTTAGTGGACTTAGCCATCCTAGGTACAACCAGAAGTCCAGAGTTTTATGATCTTAAAGAGTGTGAAGGATTGTAGGGCAATAGAAGATCAGTTAAGTATCCAGGAGCTAAACCATTTAGAGCCTTATAGGTCATTAGCAATACTTTAAAATCGATACGGAACTTAATGGATAACCTGTGTAGAGATGATAAAATTGGTGTCATATGATCATATCATTATAAATACAGACAGCATAGCTAGTGCTTTTATTAAACATCAGTATTTAACTAAATGTTGCATCACAAAAAAGAAGACATCATATCCATATTGGCGCTCAAATTGTGGATAATGTCTTGATCCGGTTAATTTACTTGAACTGTCTGAACAAACTAATTCGCTAATCGGATCAGTAAATAAACATGATTTGTTGGATTTCGTGAAAGAAACACTTGAAGACACATTTTCTAAAAGACCTCGTACAGCTGCTGTTCATCTCACAAGAGGAACATTTCTTGCGTTTACTCTAGAGAGCTGAAGAGAGCACTTGTGAGTGAATCAGTTGCATATGATTTCTATATGATGTTGTTCATTTGGGCGTCACGGACTCAGATGATTCAAGTTTACTAGCCTTCAGGGTAAATTCCGCCTCAGAGATGGCTTGTTGTACTGCTTAGTGTATGTAACTGTATGTGCGCATACATCTGTTGAGGCCTGTGAGCGGAGCATGTGTGTTTCCGTGGGGAACGCTGTGTGTTGAAACACTGCATGTTGATTGGTCCCTCTGAGCTCTCATTAAAAGATGAACTGTTAATGAAATGTCGGATTCTCTCGGCTTCCCCATCGAGGAACAAACCAATGAGAGCGCAGCAGGCATCGACCTCATGTCTCCACGCGCATGCTTGAATGAGAGGCCAATTAAAGCTTCCCTATATCTCATTCCCTCACTTCCTTCTTTTCATGATCATTCATTCCTTTAGTTTCTCTCTCTCTCTGGCTCTACTCTACATAATTTCATGCGTGTTAACTTGGTTTATGGGAAGAGTCCATCTGATCTTAAATATGTTTTAATTAGGGTTTGATTAGGGCTGTAAATTTAGTAGGCTACTATATAATATGTGTATGTATATATACATGTGTATATATATTTCTATACACATACACATATTATATATATATATATATATATATATATATATATATATATATATATATATATATGCGTGTGTGTGTGTCTATGTATGCATGTATAAATTCATATGTATATGCATCAAAACAAGGTATGTCAAATATTTTTATTATTTCCTGAGAAAAAAAATCATAACATACAAAAGCATACTAATATATAGCAAAATATTTCATACTATATATATATATATATATATATATATATAATATATATATATATATATATATATATATATATATATATATATATATATATATATATATATATATATAGTAATACATGTAGTAAAAATATTGTACTATATATTTGTTTTTTGTATGTTATATGATTTTTTTCTCAGCAAATGATTTAATAATTATTGACATAACTTGTTTTGATGCATGTTTTTATGCAGCTAGATTTTTTTATGCATCATTTAACATTTCAGAGGTGTTGCTTTGATCTCAAAGGAACAAAAATTAGCATGATGGGCGATGGAAAAAAAATAAATTGAGGAGCTGCAATTGGTCCGTTCCTTAAACGCATGCATCATAATGTCAGATTTGATTGTACAGGTGGATAGAATACAAATCACTTCACAGCACTAATGGCAGTTGAACATTCATTAGCATATCGAGGGGATTCCGGAATGCCACGGAATGTTCCATGAGCATCTAATGTGCCGGTAAAGCTAGTCAGGGAGCTTTGAGGTTGGCTTTGTGCTACCAAGAATACTGAGGACCGAACACCTCGTTCCATTCACTGTCCAGTCGTAAACACAAGCTTCCGCTGGTTCTCCAGAGAATGATGATTGAACATATTTCATGTAATTAAACTGGGATGTGGGGAAAATGTGAGATTGAAAACATTACTCACTGCACACATGTGCGCTCGGAGGCTCTCGTAAATGTGAGTGTGATTTGGGTGCGCTCTGAGACCCGGCTCCGTTCCAGCTTCTGAAGATGTGATTTTAGTAAATGTTCAGCGTGTAATATTCTTTATTTTAATGGCTGTAATCAACATTACAGCATGCCATATCCGCAGAGAGAAACCACATATCCAGAAGTTACTGCTGTCTCTGCGTTCGCCTAATATACAGCTAAATAAGAATTATGAGCAATTTGATGAAGAAATCTGTTCAATCCCATTACATGCTTTTCTCATATTCTGTTTAATGAACAAGAATATGTCATTTACTGTCCATTGTGTTCCTGCACTAATCTGAATGTGCCAAAGAAGAGCAAAAGGCGTTTGCGACGGAAGAAAGTGAGTGAGAGAATTTAGAAGATAAAGATTCCATAAAGGGCAAAATATGCATTTATTTTACCTCACCTGGCTGCAATTTCATTTCCTCTGAGGCAAAAGAAAGAGACATTTCCAATAAATATTTTAATAACATGTTTATAATTTGCAATCCTTGCTGTTAATGAGACTGCTATAGTGGCGGTCTGTCAGTGTTGGGGAAGTTACTCTAAAAAAGAAATTAATTACTATCTACTATAATTACATCTTCAACATTGTAATTAGATTACTAAGTATTGCATTACTTATAACTAATTAAGTATTATTCTATTCTAAAACCCATATCAACCTCAACCAATTGAACAATACAAGGTTAAAAATGAAACTGCTCTTTTAATTCTTTCTAATAATTAATATAAAATTGCATAAATTGTTCTTGAACTGACCAAAGTATTTAAAAGGAGAAGGTTACATTAAAATCATACATTTTTAATATTACACGTTCAATTTTGTTGTTAAATCCACTATTGTTTTAAATAGACTTGTTCCATTCTATGCAGTAATTAATGCAAATACATTGGAAGCAACTATATTTAATAAAAGTTAAGAATAATTCCTTTATTTTTGGAAAGGAAAAGTTATTAAATTACTGTAATTAATTACCATCACTCTCTGTACAGGACATGTCACAGGCAAAGATTCAGTTACACATGATAAAACAAATGTTATTAATAGCCAAAGAAATAAAATTTCTATTTTATTACCATACTTATTTATACAGGTGGCAAAGAAATACCATCTAAAGTACTTGGAGGACCAACTATTTTATTTTATTTTATTTTATTTATTATGTTTAATTTTAGTATTGTTTTTAGTTGATGGAAAGGAGAAAATAAAACATTAATTTTAAAATGTATTAAAAATCCCTCACTGTATCAATCTAATACCTGGTAAACACAACTTTCCAGGTGAACTGATAAAAAACATTGTTTGCTCTTGCTTCGGGAAGTTGTGTAATACCAACCAATCAGATTAAATTTTACTAGACCGGCAAAGTGCTTTACTGTTTGTGCGCAATTAGACTGTTAGTTCACAAACTGAGACTAGAAACGACTAAGTAGGACATGATTTGGTGACCTTTAACGATATAAACGCTGTCAGTGTGTTTGCACCTTAAAAGGGCACATCGAGGGCACTTGTTAGCACCCTTTTGAACAATAAAATGGCAAACAGGACACCCTGCGGTTATATGGACTCATTAGAAAAGGAAGCACACTTGTAAGACAAGATGAGAAAAGAGAAGAGGGAGATGGATGGAAAGAGCAGGTGGGGTGAAAGGACATACATTAGTAGTGGTGTAGAAAATGAAGGAGGCATTATGGGAGAGCTAAAGATGGCCATTTTACTCAGCACTATTCCTGCCAGTATGTTAATACATGCAAATGATCTATGAGCGTAAAGAACGAGGGATGGAGAAAGAAGTGCCTCGGAGGACAGCTTGCTGAGAGGGGTAGTTTGGCATTCTGCACCTGTTTCGTGAGCTGTGATTGGCCGTAGGGAATACTCAGGAGGATGTGTTTCTCTGTAGCTGATCAGCTCTCTGTGTTTGGGAGCTGTGTTTGACAAGGTTGAAGTTTGTCCCACACTGGAAGCCTGTCTCGCTGAAACAAGTTCATCTGAGTTTAGCTCAGGGATGAGAAGGATCGGATGGGAGCGTGTTCGGTGAGCGGTGAACTTAATGGATTTTCGTGCAATTCAGTTTGTTCATTTAAAGCACTTTGGGAATATTTGAACAACTTGCGATTGTGAGTTTGTGTTCAGCGTGAGGATCGAGCTCATATTGTTCTTTTCTGACTCTGGACCACATTAGGGATGCACAATATATCGGCACCATATCTGTTATTTATTCGCTACTTTTCAAAAGGTTGGGGTTGTAAATGTTTGTAACATTTTTGAAAGTCTCTATGCTCACCAAGGCTGCATTTAAGTATTACAATTTTAAGTAAAAGTTTTCTGTTTTAATACATTTTAAAATGTAATTTATTCCTGGAGTAATGATGCTGAATTTGTCAAATGATCCTTCAGAAATCTGATTTGCTGCTCAGTAAACTTCTCTTATAATTATCAATGCTGAAAACCATGATACACTTTCCCCCCTTCATTCTTTAATAAATAAAAAATTCAAAAGAGCATCATTTATTTGTAATATACATTTAAAAGTCATTTTATGTCTGTCTTTACTGTCACTTTTGATCAATTTAACACATCCTTTCTGAATAAAATGATTAATTCTTATAAAAAATTTATTCTGACTCAAAATTTTTGGACAGTGTGTTCATATTGGATATTTTATAATAGGCATAATTTCTCTCTATTTTTACATTTAGATTTATCTAATGCTCACTTAAAGTTACATTTTAAAACGGATGAATCATTTAATAACACTGCCTAATAGTTTCAAAAATGAGCATAATGTTTGGCTGCCTGAATTGACTTGTAACATTTACAGTGATTGATTTGATTTTTTTCTGTTTCATTTTAAATCTGTTTAGGCAAATTATATTAAATAGCATCTCTAGTCCATGTTTGCATTTTATTTTGGCAAATAATCAGCCAATCAGGGGTGCGTTTCTTGTACAATCATGTAACCACCATTGTAGGACGCATCCCTGGAGAAACTAACTAGTCAAGACTGTTTTCTAAAAGCAAAGTAATTTTCTCGCACATCCACCATTCGAGCCATGTTGGTTCAACTATATAGTTAGTGACGTCACACAGGTGGTGGAGTAATAATGTCTACTAATTGATTTTTAGAGATCTAATTAATGTCAGATTATTATAGTTCCAGCCACACAGCTTTGCGATGCAACCAGTCATTCACAACTATGATTTCGGGAAACAGTGAATCGTTGAACTGGGAACGATGCAACTTGAGACCACGGTTGGCTAATGATGCTTTTGGGAAATGCACCCCAGATTGGAAAATGTTGGTTTGAAAAAGTTTGGTTTGAAAAAGAAAAATGCACCAAGCACAAAGTTCTCTCATCATTCCGTTCACTCGCAGCGTTCTGCATGGTCTTTCGGCTACCAGAGATGAAACGGAAGCTGATGTATGTTTTTCCTTTTGGCGCATTCATATGTAAATTGTCCAAGCTTATTTTGTTATATCAGATCAAAAGTTTTGAAAAAACCCATACATTTACCCACTCATAGACCCTCCCGTCGTAGAAATCAGGACAGAAGTGTTTGAAAGTGGACAAAAGAGATGGATTGTGATCCGCTCGACCAAAAGACATCTTAATACCACGTGGAAACAGGGCCTAAGACTCAATGAAAAGACAAAAACTTGCAGCCTGACCCTAAAAAATTGTGTAAAGACTGTGATTGCAGCTCGCAGCTCGTTTTGAAACGAAGGTAATTTTTTGTGTCTAATGTGCATCTGAAAATCCATGACAGTCTGTCTGAGAGGAAGACTAGAGTCATATTTATCTGACACGAACCCTGACAGTTAGAACAATGACTTATTATGAAACTGCAATTAACAAGTGTCATTTTGAAATAATTAGTGGAAATCCACTAAATGGATTTGGTCCTCTCAAAGATCCAATTTCTCATTCACATTGACTAGTCTTTTTCCCTTCCTTGCGGTCTTTTACAAGAATCCTGATAATAAGTTGTTGCTCCATTGTTCTTGGTTTTTTTTTTTTTTTTTTTTACATTTAAATCGATCAGTTGTAGTGTGTCCCTTCTCTCACACTCTTCCTTTCCTCCTCTTTCACACTTACTGATTTCCCCCGTTCATCGACGTGTGACTCTTACAGCCACTTTTAAGGATTTCCTCTCCCGTCTCTCTCTCTCTCTCACACACACACACACACACACACACTCACTCAGATGTGGCTCAAGATTCATTTTCACCTGTCAGTGGGAAGGACAGGTGTTAAAGTATCTGATAAGTGTGTGCGTGGTTTGGTCGTGGCTGATGTGAGACCTGTTTCACCCCATCTGGCTGTCCCCTAACTAGCTACTGAACCAAATACATATACGTAGCTATATCAGCACACTTCTGAAATTCAGTACGTGATACAACTGTAGATCTGAATTTTTGTCCTAACTAACATGACCAAGTGATTGTCACAATTGGCACATGTTGGACTGATCCATCT
Source organism: Opsariichthys bidens (assembly GCA_037194245.1). NCBI lineage: Eukaryota > Metazoa > Chordata > Actinopteri > Cypriniformes > Xenocyprididae > Opsariichthys > Opsariichthys bidens. The sequence goes on from CM074303.1 coordinate 8,344,697, forward strand.
GATTCGTGTTGGGAAATCAGTTTGTTTAGATGTTAAAGGATTAGTTCACTTCAGAATAAAAATTCTGGTAATTTACTCACCCCCATATCTTCCAAGATGTTTATGTCTTTTTTTCTTCAGTCAAAAAGAAATTAAGGTTTTTGAGGAAAACATTCCAGGATTAAACAACGGGTTAAAGGTCCACCTTGCAGCTTCACGGTGCTCTACACAATCCCAGCCAAGGAATAAGAGTTGTGTCTAGCGAAACGATCTGCCATTTTCTAAAAAAAAAAAAATGTAAAAAAAGTATTTTTTTTAACCACAAATGCTCGTCTTGCAATGCTGTGCAATACCCCATGCATTACATAATCGTGTTGGAAAGGTCACGCACAACGTAGGCGGAAGCACCGATCCAGTGTCTACAAAGTGAACGTGTAAAGACTAAGTCAAACGGCCTTCACAAAAAAGGTCAAACAACGGTTAAGGTGTTAAAAAGGTTTAACACCTTAAAACAAATTTTGAAGTTTTGGAGTTTTTCGCCCTACCTCTGTACTTTCGCCTATGTCACGTGTATGTGTATATATATATATATATATATATATATATATATATATATATATATATATATATATATATATATATATGTGTATATGTTTATGTGTGTGTGTGTTATTCATATTATTTATATTTTTATTTTTTTTTATTTAATATAGCTTATGATTGGCACTTTATTTCAATTATATTTAATTTTAAATTTAATTTTATTCAAATATTTATTTTTAGTAGCTTGTGGGTTGGTATTTTATTTTTTATATAATTTTTTTTTGTCATTTTGTTTTTTTTGTTTTTTCATTTATTTTATTTATTATTTTTAGTATTTTTAAGTGTATAAGTTATAAATTATAAAATATGTGTGATATATAATACATTCATGATAGATGTATTTTAACAGATTTCGTTCCCATAAAAGTTACGACTGTAACCCTAGTTCCCTGAGAGAGGCAAGGGAACTTTGTTATAGTTTAGGTACTTTTCTTTTTAGCTTGTGTTTATTTTTTTAAAAGCAGAGCTTGACTTTGTAGTTGAACTGCTTTAAATTTTAAATAGCTTGTAGTTTGTTGCAGAAGCTATATTACTCTTTGCAGTACACCAATGCTTTTTTTTTTTTGTCCACGTTGACTGGTCAGACTTGTTTATGGTAGATCAGAAACTCTCTGTGTGTACTTTGTGCAAGGTTTTGGTCAATATAATGCCACGCTGGTTGCTCTGGACATGCCCGTGTGTGCGTGTTGCACACGTGTGTGCGCAGGTGAGCAATTTCATGGTGAGAATCACTGTATTGATCGAAGAACGGAGGCCTGCTCAATGTTTAATGCGCTCTTTCTGTACTGGCACTATCCTGCATTAAATATTAAAGTCTCATCCCTGAACGCCAAGTGTAAATACGACAGGCAGAAAGAGACGGGGTCGAGCGCTCTCTGGGTTGTGGGTCACTCACCCCGCCTGCCAATGGGTGAGTGATGTGGCTGTTGCCGTGGTGAAGGTTATACCTCTGCTGTCAGGGAAGTCAGCACTCTCTGACCCAGCCAGATGAATAAGCCTATTTACACAGCTTTATTTAAGGCCCGTGACATCACTCAGGCTCTCAGGACCACATTTCAGATTAAAACAGACTCTCTGCTTATTGCACTGCGGCTCTGCAGGTTTTGGGAGTGAAGCTCTGCTTGGATTTAATAAAACCAGTGAGCTGAGGCTCTAGGAAAGGTGGGTTTGTCTACAGTACATTTATGGATAATAGAGATGTATGTACTGTAATCAGTGTGTTAAGGATGAGATTGGGCTTTTGAAATAGAGAAATTGCAAAGCAAAGCTTTTAAAGGGATAGTTCACAGAAAAAGATCATTTACAAACCTGCATGATTTATTTTTTTCATGGAGCACAAAATATTTTGCTGATGTTTCTACTGCTTATTTAACGAAGTACTGGCAAAATATTTAATATTAAAAGTAAGTTTCATGAGGCTATACATTAGGAAATATAAGTGGTCATAAATGGGTGCTTATTTAAACTTAGAGATGAGATCACACCAGTTTGGACGTTAGGAATGCACAATATATCAGTACCAAATCCATTATCACATATAGTAGATACTTAATTAAGCATACTCATGTAGCCAGTTGGGTATTGATTTTTTTTGTTTTGTTTTTTGACTACTGACACATTTTATATTTTATGTCCATAAAAAATATTATTTAAATTTAGTTATCTTCAGCAAAACTTGAATTAAGTTCGTTATGATTTTCTATTTGCAATGGTTCCTATTGGGAGTTCCCATTAATTGTTGAAGGTGGGGCCTTAATTGGTGGGACACCAAAAGGAAATGTGTTGGTCAGAGGGGTGAGGTTTACTCACACAGCAAGAACTAGCTGGCCTCCGTTACTCGCATTTCACCCAGTTTTTACATTTTAGCGTCGATCATTGTAGCCAATTACAGACATATCCATTGAGTGCTTGAACATAATGGCCAATCAGAGGCGTTTAAGTTGGTCAAATTCAAAATTTTGTAGGGAAATGCCAACCTGATCTCACGGCAATTCATATGTATTTCATGAGGTGGATAATTCATATGAATTGCCATGAGATCAGGCTACGCTATTATCAATGCTAAAATGTGAAAACTGGGTGAAATGAGTCACCCATAAGTGAGGTCAACTCATATGACCTCACTTGTATGATTTCATACATTTTTTGTTAAATCGTACATATTTTATGAGTTAATAAATTCGTATGAATGACCTACCCCTAACTCCACCCCTAAACCATGACAAATCGTATGAATTCATACAAAATACCCACCTCGTAAAATACATTTGAATTGGTCGTGAGATAGCGTTGGAAATGCTGGCATCGTCACATTTTTAACATTTCAGTATCGACTTGGTACTTTTGACAACCCTAATATTACTAATTTTTCAAAAATCATGAAAAAAAAAATAGCTCTGTTTCCACAAAATATTAACTATTCCCTACATTGATAATAATAAGAAATGTTTCTACTGCTCCAAATCAGCATATTAGAAAGATGAAGGACTGTTTGATCTCCAGTTCCATGAAAATAATTATTGGCTTAATTAAATCAATCAGAATGGTAATATTGTGCATCCCTGTTTGATGTCAGTGACTGTTGGCTTTTGCATCGTAACTGAAGTAAGCTCAGAAAAATGGGTGCTGAAGATCTGTGTGTAGATTGGCTTTACTATTATTCATGACATATGTGATCTACTCTGTGTTTGCATCTTCCTACTCTCTGGTTTCTCTGGTGGTCTCCATTTTGTATCTCTTTGTTGTCGTTTTGCATCCTAACAAGATTCCATGATCCCTTTGTGCCATTATGCTAATTTATCATAGGCCACATGTTGCATATTAATGAGCTTGAATCTGATGTGACCTCAAAAAACATTAAGCTCTGAACATACCACCCTGCTCCCCTCTCCAGACAAAATGAGAATGATTTCTCTGGAGAAGGATGCATCTCCTGAGGGAAGTAATGTACAGAGGTCTGTATCCTCTGAGACACCAGCTGCTGGAGGAAGCACACAGGCTGTGCTATTTAGAGAAATTGAATTATGGTGTGTGTGTGTGTGCTTAATAACAGAGCCAACCCACAATGTGCATTTTTAATATTTCCAATCATCACACTGTGTCCTGCCCACACCAGTAAAGAGCATCTCTGATTGGCTCGTAACTCCCAATCAGGTCATAATTGATCAAAGAATGAATGATTTCCTGCTTATTATCTCCAACAGAGGCTTATCAATCATCATCGATCAATAACAACTAAACCCTTCAATGTGTTAATGTAATCTCTTTGTCATAATAATCTATTTTGTCTATGTTAAAGCTCCAGTAATCATATGTATGTATTAAAATACTGGTAGTCGTGGCCTAGTGGTGAGGGAGTCAGGTTTGTAATCTGAAGGTTGCCGGTGTGATTCCCATGCCGGCAGGAATTGAAAGTGCGGATTGTAAATAAACAGCACTTTCTCCACCTTCGAAACCATGACTAAAGCGCCCTTGAGCAAGACACCTAACCCCTAATTGCTCCCCTTGTAAGTTGCTTTGGATAAAAGCGTCTGCTAAATGATGAAAAAGAAAAATTATATATATATATATATATATATATATATATATATATATATATATATATGTATGTGTGTGTGTGTTATTCATGGTATTTACATTTTTATTATTTAATTATTTTATTTCTTTAATGTAGCTTTATTTTAATTATATTTAATTTTAAATTTAATTTTATTCAAATATTTATTTTAAGTAGCATGTGGGGTGGAATTTTATTTTTATTTATTTTTTATAATTTTATTTTTTTTTTTTTTTTTTAATATATTTTATTTATTATTTTTTATTTTATTTTGTTGTAATCCGAATTATGCAAAAATTGTTTTTGTTGACGAGCATTAGAGACATTTATAGTATTGTACATTGTGACATTGTCTTATTCACGATAGATGCATTCAATTCTGCATTAAAACTGCTGCCTATTATTTGGAACAATTGGGTCTATGCCTATGATGCCTAAAAAGTATGCAGCTCTCAGTTTGGAGCGTGATGAACATAGTTAGACTGAGGAACTCTGATTTGAATTTGATTAGTTGTTTTTGAGGAAGTTCACTATGCATTGCCAGCTGCCGCTGACTGGGATAAAAACTTCATGAGGCTTATTGATGCTTTACTCAAGCGCTTGACAATGCAGTTTATGATTCATATGAATGAGTATGTGTTTTCTTGATCAGCCGGTGGTGAGTTATTGACGGCCTGGGAGGAGATCACAGAATTATACGTCATGTTATGAATCCATCAGCTTGACGCTCGAGTGCTTATCATTTGCTTCTCCTCATTCATCCCAAAGAGAGCGAACCTTTCTTACTTTATCATCTTCTCTTTCTTCCTCTTGAAATATAGAGAAACGTCAAAGGAGAGAGTGTATGATTTACTCCAGAGAGATGGAGATACGAGGGACGCAGAGAGTGAGAGAACAGTGGAAATGACAGTTGGCTTCCGGTGCGTAGCGTCAGATTGTGTTTTGTGGAAAGAGCATATATTGTTCATCTTTTCTCTCTCTTGTGACATCACTCGTTACTTATAACCATCCCGGTGTGACAGGCTTCGCTCCGAGCGGGAGCACATGGGAATGCAATTAAGTCAGTGTGTGTGTGTGTGTGATGGACCCAGAAGGAAGGGCAGAAGGAGAATAGCCGTTGGTGGGTTTAGGAGTCGGATCTTGATCTGTTTACACTGATGCGGTTTGACTTCAGAAATTTGTGTGGTACTTGAGCAATGCCATAGTTCAGGAAGCCCCTACAGCGCAACAAAACTGAAGTCAACAGTATTTTACTGACATGTGCAGTGTTTAGTATACTCTACAGTATGTGCGTGTGTCTTTTTTTTTTAACAACTACTCGTGTGTGCAAACTTGAGCATAAAACAATAACACAAACTGAATAAAAATAGGTTGTTCTATAAAACGAGCGCCTTTGGGGTTCCAGTGGTTTTCAGTTTGATAAAGTGATTACATGGATGTATGCCGTTTCACATGTGATGAGCTATAGTGTGCGTCTTTGAAAGAGACATAGTGTCCACTTTTTAAAGTTATATATTTTTTTTAATAATTAAATTATGTAATAGTTCATAGCAAGAAGAAAAAAAGACTTACACATGTACACACACACACACTTTGTGTTTTGTGGGGACTTTCTATAGGCGTAATGGTTTTTATACTGTACAAACTGTACATTCTGTCCCCCTACACTAGCCCTACCCCTAAACCTACCCATCACAGAAAATGTTCTGCTATCTTAGATTTTCAAAAAAGATAATTCTGTATGATTTATAAGCTTGTTTCCTTGTGGGGACCAACAAAAGGTCCCCACAATGTTGATGGTTTACTGGTTTTACTTACGCAAATTTCCCCACAATGTAAGATGTAAGGAATACAAGTACACACACATAGAATATATATGTGTGTGTTCTCTGTGTGTTTCCTCTATATATATATATATATATAAAGCAAAAATATAAAGCACTATTTATTTCATATATATATATATATATATGAAATAAATAGTGCTTTATATTTTTCAAGTAAGTTTAACAGTATTCAGATACAGAAATTGAGTAATCAAATGTAAAATAACAACTGCATAGTCATCACTGTATAAATTCAATTCAATTAAAGCTACAAAAGTGATTTTTTGGGGGGGTTTTGTTGTTTAATTAACATTCATGGCACAAAAAGGAGCAGGAATATCAGACTATCAGACAATGATTGGTTCACTTTCAAATAAAAATGACCTTAAGCTTTACTCTCCCTCAAGCCACCGTAGGTGTATATGACTTTATTCTTTCTGATAAACACAATCGGAGATATATTAATAAAGTGAATAATAAAGTGCTTCCATCCACATCCATTCATCATAAACGTAATCCACACGACTCTGGAGGGTTAATAAAAGCCTTCTGAAGTGAAGCGATGTGTTAGTATAAAAAAAAAAAAAGACAAGCTTTTTGAACTGCCGAGAGTTTTACACTTTCTTCGTAAGTTGAATACGGATGTCGGTCTGGCGGAAGCTAGATATTTTACTGGAGTACGTTTATGATGGATGTGGATGGAGACACTAGGATGACTTGAGGGAAAGTAAAGCTTGGGGTAATTTTCATTTGAAAGTGAACCAATCCTTTAAGAATGAATGCCTGGATCCAAAATACTGATACACATCTGTTTTCTTTCTCAATTGTTTACCATCACCTAAGCCATAAGCAACTGTGTTTAGAGATTTTGACATTATTTTTTTGCGTGAATGCGTCCGTTCAGGCACAAATAGACACTGAAGAGAAAGGAATTCAGTGATCACATGCATCTGCACGCCTCTCAGTGTGTGCGCACAGAAAACAGCCTCAAGATGAGAGCTCTCTTTCGCACCTTCTTGTAGTTTAAAATCACTTAAATGTTTGACAGGACCCAAAACTTTCATTGTGTAATGGTTCGGATTGACTATTGTAGATGCACACATTGCAATATCGATGCTAAAACATTGTCATCTTTTAATTGTCTTAAACACAAATTATTGGTCAGGAAATTAGCAAAATTGAAACAAATGCACCACTTAAAAAGCCATTGCTGACAGAATGAAATGTTTGGCAGAATATGTGGAGTGATGAATCACAGTGAAACATAGTTGCATGGTGAAGCTCCATAGCTCTGTCTTCAAAAATCTGCTGAGAAATATAAAAATAAATGCATTTTTATCACAGTGAAGCAGGAAGGAAAATGAAAAGTACCATTGTGTGGGGAGCCTTTTTAGCTGCTGGTATTGGTGAGCTGCTTCCGTGTGAAAGTCATTTAATTCTATGGAGTTTTTTGGCGCTGTTGGAAAATGTCTGTAAAAGTTGCCATGGGATATTCATTAAATCCTTTTTTACATAAATACTATATATATATATATATGAGGAACACAATTGGTGTCCATTTTGTGGAATTTTGTAAGTGTCTTTCCTCTGATTTGATGGTTATTGATGGAAAAGTCCTGTATCAATCCAGGTTTTCTATCGCTTTCAAACATCTTATCTGTGTTTGGTGGAGTGTGTGTATGTGGATTATTCTCCCGGCTGGTCAAAGATATCTTCCTTGATAACGTCAGACAAGAGCTTGACCACTTAAAGGACACAGAGAGCTTATCCTATGTCTTTCTTCAGAAACACAGGGCCATTGTGGGTGCAAAAGTGCCACTATAGAGGGTTTGTAGTCTAAACCAGCTCTTTCTTTCTTTCTTTCTATTTATTTATTTATTTATTTATAATAATAATTATTATTATTATAAATAATACATAAATAATTATTTATTTAAACAAAATAATAATAATTATTATTATTATTAAATATTAAGTAATTCAATAATATATTTATTGAACAATACAAAATTGTTTATTAAATAAATACTTTAGGTATGCATTCATTTATTTAATATTAATGAATATTACAATGACTTATTAAACTTTAGCGGAAAAGTTTGCGGGGTAAAGGCAAACTAAATATTCAAATTCCTCATAATTCTTTCTTCTGCTTTTCAGAAACATTAATGGACACCCGGACCGCCACAGCAGAGCTCGGGTGGACGGCGTACCCTTCCTCAGGGGTGAGTGTGTGTTTGCGTGAATAAATGACCTACAGAGCTGCTCACACTATGTTAAAATACTTATCCTGTGTCTTTTATTTTTAGAAAAGCACATTAAACTGAAACCTCCTTCTATTCACCCTTCAGCAACAGCTTACTAGACGAACAGAGACTATTCAGTTTACGATTAGCTCTGAAATTTGCTGTAAAATATGTTTGTACTACAGGTGCCATGTCTGAACAGTGAAATTAAGAGATCAACACACCCACACACACACACCTTTTTCTCTCACTGCTGATGGGTACAAAGCAAAACCCTCATCGCAATCGCCGTACACATTACACTCCACAGTTCAGAATGACTTAATGACATAATGGGTCCACTTAAGGTAAAAAAGCACCTTTGAATCCATCTAAATGTGGTCCGGAGGAGAGCGGGCTGCTGTAATGACAGCCGCAGCTCTGCTGAACCTGCAGAGAAATATAAAGGTTTCATTGAACTGTCAATAAGGGCACAAGAAATCGTTCTGTTTTCAGTATTATTTCGTGGAGGTTATGTAGAACGTGATACTGTTTCCATTGGATGCTGTTATACCGAACATGCATTTTCACAATAACGTACTGACTGGTGATTTTATCAGTCTGAACTTATTTTTTTGTCCTAAACGTCTGCATTCATGACAGGCTGCCGACAGTTTCAGCTCATGGCTCCACCCACACTGAAATCTCAAATAATTTCACTTTACATATGAAACATTAAAAATACATTCTGATCAGCTGTGATTTAGTTGCTTCATGGATTTTTTGTCTTTCAGGGATAGAAAAAACTGGAAACTAGGTTACTGGTTAGGATAGTGTTAACTCTTGTCCATTCCCTTTACAAAAAAAAAAAATAATAAAAAATAAAATACCATGGTAAATGAAATGTCTGGAAAAATACCAGTCACTGCCATAGACACCTGCATTCAAACACTCCCGTTGATGATTGTAGCCAATCGCAGACATAACTGTTGAGTTTGTGAACACATCGGCCAATCAGAGGTGTTTAAGATAGTCAGAATCCACATAACAGAGCTCAAAAAGCTTGGGGGAAATTCTGGTATTGTCACATTTGTAAAATTTTAGTACCGACTTGGCACCGACAACTTGCTTTGACAACCCGACACACTACATTTATTGAAGTGTAAATGAAGTCTTATTGAATTTAAACCATTCAGAGGGTGTAAAAATGTAATTTATTATGATTTTGCTGTAATATCATTGACTGCACTGAGCTAATACATTGGTTACTGTGGTACATAGAGAATGCTCTCTTTCTCTCTCTCCATTTGACCAGCTGTGCTTTAAAATTAATAATAAAAGTATCCACAGATGGTCACCGGAGGCCACACACACCCATACAAGCATATGACACATGTCTGACAGTGATGGACAGGAAATTTAGTGAGAGGAAATCCATTAGCTCATCATGCGACAGACAGCCATATTCCTCCCTGTAATTAGTGCAGTTTGTTAAGGCAAGCATCACTAATGCTATTGCTTAATGTGAAGGATTTGAACAGACAGGAATCTATCTATCTATTTGTCTGTCTGTCTGTCCGTCCGTCTGTCCGTCATATGGTCATAAATATTTTTTATATATATCAAAAACAATATTCTATGTAAATATTTATTTATTTATTCATTTGATTCTTCTTCTTCCATTCCTCCATCCATGATTAAATTATATGATATTAGTTTAAATATCAAAATATTTTTTCTATGTAAAAGTGTATTATTTATTTAATTGATTGTTCTTTTTTTTCTTTTGCACTTTACATTTCCTTCATATAATATATATTATTTTATTATGAGAATTATATAAAACAAATGTTAAAAATAAGCTAATTAATAATTGAATAATACATACATTATATTTATGTATTATTATTATTATTGTTGTTGTTGTTGTTACATATACTTCAGATTATTTATGTTGTATTATTATAAAGATTATATATTATATTGTACACTTATTATTTTTCTTATTATTATGCAATTCTTTCCTGACGGTCACATTTTTCTCTATTGGACTGTATATTGTGAGAATGCTTTTTTTCTCTCTATTTTTGTTTCTTTTCTTTTTTCTTTTTCTTTTTCTGCTCTTCTCTCCTCACTTCATTCTCTCTTTGGGGTCACATGTGAAGGTTTAACCCCGCTCGTCCTTCACACGCACTATTGACTACTTTCACGATTCATTCACACCATTTGGCGAATTCTCACAGCTGCCCTCTCCAGCACACCCGCATCAGTCTTTCTCTAATACGTCTTGCTTTCCATTAGCCCCCCTCAAACCCATTTCCTTTTCTCTAAGAGAAATCCCTAAAATCCCCAATTCCTCGCAGACCTCAGCCGGCCACTCCTGCTAAAAAGGCTCACGCACGCACTCTTGAGCTCGAACGGCCGATTGTTCCCCTCAGTCTCTGCGATTACCTTTCACGCCTGCTTGCCCTGTCCCTCACCCAGAGGTCAGAGGTCGGCTGCTTCTTCAGCAGCCCATATTTAATTCATCATCCCAGTCTGTGTATGTGTGTGTATAATGTTCCCATGAGACTTGGAGACGTTCTCCTGATTATATGATGTATGTGCCATGCCATGATTTCCCTTTCTGCTGTCACAGCAATCGTACGTTAGCATGTGTGAATGTATTGATCGCATGGAGTCTTGGTGATTTGGAAGGGAAAGTAGACACTCACTCCATATGAATCTGAATTAATTGTCCAGGCTTTGTCACATGAAAGACTCTTAGTTGTCACTTTGAATTCAGCCTCTTTTCCCATAATGCAACTGGAGCAGCATTGCTAGGTTTTTATGACAGTCACATGTTAAATAGGGGATTGTGTCTGTTTATATCTGGATGTGTGTTTGTTTGTAACCCTAATCAACCACCAAACCTTGAAAAATTCCCATGTCTTATTAGTGTTGCCATTATTTTAGCACCCATTTTGTTATTACCATTTACATCTGACTAATTTTCAAATTGTTTGCTATAAATCAATATCTCAGGAAAATGTTATAGGGTTTAAAAATGAAAATATGACTTTCTGTTATGAAACAGGACATCGATTTATTTCATGTCCACTGTCTTGACTTATAGCATGTTTATCAAGCATTTTGGGAGACACAACAAGTGAACAGGGAAGGAAATTATATATTAATATTCCTATAAAATATAAAATATCATTTTGAAAATCTTGCTAATTATTACTACCATTTTTACACTTCATGTTGTTCCACAAACACATTAATATGAAAATTACACACAGAGTGTTGATACGCTACATATAATGGAAAAGAAATAAACATTTTACACACCATTTTACACACATATTGCATAAAGCAAAATGGTACTGTTATATCTTTCACATAGTTGAGAATCGTCAATGTTTGGTGTAAAAAATCCTAAACCTAAAAATTGATTGGTGATTTAAAAAATTAAAATAAAATAAATTACTTTGTTTGTGCCTTTTCATGTCTATTCATGTCTTATTTAATGTTTTAAAAACTGAGTGCTGGTATCCACTACAGCTTATAGCTTGACTCATTAATAAAAATATAATTTTTCAGTAATGACATAACACAAAAATACAAATATGCTTGAACTCTGTCATTGACTAGATATATTTAAAATAATGTAGGCCACTTTTTACTGGTAACATAAAATTTGGCATTATCAGCACCCACAGATATTCCCCCATTGCATTATTATATATAAATATATATATATATATATATATATATATATGTAAAATTTTCATATAGCCTGAACCACTAGCCCAGTGTTATATATTTTGTTCAGTTGAGTACTTAAAATATCCCAGAAATTTCCAACTATTTGTAAATCGTGAGGAAATTGCAATTTTACCCAAGGATCCGGGACGTGTGAGGGAGTCATGCCACGTTACCCTCGGTTTCCGGTTTTATTTTGTAGAAACCATGGAAACACCAAAGATGCTTTAATATATATTACACATGGGAACCCAGACAAATAGACATCTCTTTTAATACATTATAGACAGAAAACAAAATCTTATAATATAACTCAACATGTGTACTCTTTTGGTAAGTAGCTAACATAGCATTTTAACAGTAATACAATATGTTTTAAAATGAATTGCAAGCCATCCAGCATTTAATATATTCTAATATGGATCTATCTTACTGCAGTGTTCAACAAGTGTCTTACAGCACTTCACAGATCGAAAGCACAAAGTAACGTTATAACATCATTTTTCAACACACTCAAATGTTTCTAATATGATAAACAAAGCTGCGTTACCTCATACTCATGACCAGAATAGCAGAAGCGTCCCGCTGCTCGCGAGGCGTGTCGCGTTCGTCTCTCATGAACAGTCGCTCCAGCGCCTCGTTCAGCTCCATAACACTCGGCCCTGCTCTGCTTCATACTACACTAACGTTAATATTCACATCCTCTCCTGATTCTTTTCCACCGGCTGTGAGGTGAAGACCACATATCCCAAGATGCCTTGCTCAAACATCAAGCTACACCTCTGTTTTGAATAGGCGACCTCTAGTGGATGAAAAACTACATAGTGCACCTTTAAGCTCTACTGTTTTGAAACAAAATGTTTTTAAATCTGATTCTTTTCCCCAATCAATTAGTCGTGGAGTTGTCGTGGCCTAATGGCGAGGGAGTCGGGCTTGTAACCTGATGGTTGCCGGTTCAATTCCCATGCTGACAGGAATTGAAATTGGGGATTGTGAATGAACAGCACTCTCCCTGCCTTCGATACCATGTCTAAGGTACCATGACGCCTAGTTGCCTCACTTGTAAGTCACTTTGGATAAAAGCGTCTGCTAAATGATTAAATGTAAATGTAAATTATAGCACAAAGGCTGTCAAGTTTCAAAAATGACTAATAAGTAAACGCCAACAAAAACAGTGTTTTGTGCATTACATTTCAATCCATACAAGATTTAATTTCTAGGTCTTTCCTTCTCTGTCTCTGTGCCACATGATTCCCTTTAGTGGTTTCTTTGGATTTACCAATTGAGAAGCCTTGGCTGCTGTAGTATAAAAGAAAAGATTTTGTGAAAGATGTGTGTGTGTGTGTGTGGTAGATTAAAAAGAGGCCTTAATTGAAGTCTACCCAGTCTTTTTGTTCTTCTGTTCTTCTGAAAGCAATTTAGCCCTCTATCCTTCTCTCTGACAAGCTAAACAAGGACGGTCACTATCTTTTGCTGTTTTCTCTTAGCTCAATCACAGCCGTCCACGCGCCTGCAGCTTTTCAAATGCCCTTCATTCCATTCCCTCTTTATTCATCTTTCATTTTTCCCCTCTTTTCTAATCTCACCCACTCGTTCTCACTCCGAGTCTGGGAAGTCTTTTATTTGCCTTACACGGCAAAGAAACATTTCTTACTCAGTATTTTTGTTGTTGTTTTTATTCAGTTAAAATATCTTGACATCCTTAAAATAAGATCAGGGTTTTTGTTTACGCTACCGTTCAAAAGTTTGGGGTCACTAAGATTTTTTGAAAGACGTTTCTCATGCTAATTATGGCTGCGTTTAGTTGTTCAAAAATACAGTAAAACAGTAATATTATAAAATTATTATATAATTATTAAAATAGCCATTTTCTATGTGAATATATTTTAAAATCGAATTAATTCCTGTGATGAAAATGCTGAATATTATTTTAAACATATTACTCCAGTCTTCGGTGTCACATGATCCTTCAGAAATCATTCTAATTTACTGATTTGCTGCTCAAGAAACATTTCTTATTATTATCAAAGTTGAAAACACTTAATGACTAAGAACATTTACTTGAAATAGAAATATTTTGTAACATTATAAATGTCTTTCCTGTTACTTTTGATCCAATGCCTCCTTGTTTGAATAAAAGTATACATTTCTTTTGCCCACCCCAAACCTATCTATCTATCTATCTATCTATCTGTCTGTCTGTCTGTCTGTCTGTCTGTCTGTCTGTCTGTCTGTCTGTCTGTCTGTCTGTCTGTCTGTCTGTCTGTCTGTCTGTCCGTCCGTCCGTCCGTCCGTCCGTCCGCCCGCAGTGGTCAGGATCTATCAAAAGTGGTCCAAGGAAGGAACCACGGTGAACCGGCGACAGGGTCATGGGTGGCCAAGGCTCATTGATGCACGTGGGGAGTGGATCCAACAGACGAACTACTGAAGCTCAAATTAGAACTAAAGGATTCTTAACGGATCAGATAATGAGCCTAATTTTGATACTTGCATGTCTCGCTCATTTGAATTAAACTGTCCTGATGCAATTCGTGGAGGCTCCCATGATGTTGTCTTGATGAGAGAGAACCAGTTGGATTCAGATGATCTTTGGTGAATGGAAAGACAAGGCCGCAGCCTGGCACAAGCTTGTGGATCTTCAGAAGTCTTCTAACTCAGCAGCATCTTCATATCAGAGTTTATCAGAAAATCAGAAATTTTTAAAGTGTGAAGGTGTCACCCTTTGGAGGTGACTGAGCCAATAAGGAGTTGTTCCTTTGGAGGAAACTTTTTACGACTCTTTGTACTCTAGCAGCATATTAGCATAAGACATTGGATTGGGTATTTGAGAGAAGAACCTTCTAGATTCGTATAATTCTAATGCATCACTGAGTTAGCAAAATGTAATGGAAATTAACAATTCAAGAACAAAGATTGGAGTTCATAGAGACCAAACATGATACCCATGTGATTTTAGTTAACCATGGTAGGTAACTCTGGAACATTAATACAAAAAAGTTCAAAAGAGAGAATTAATACATAGGCCAAAACCCCATAAAAGATAAAACATTGGAGGAGAAAATTGGATACATGTTTATACATTGCTCAAGTGATTATATATAGAATATATAGGATTAAAAGGTTCACTTTGTCTTTTTCAACAATAATTAATTGACAGTCAAGATTTTCTGCAAACTCCTTTGGGTCGTGAAAAGTCTTACCAATTTTCCTGTGTCCTGTCCATCCATCCATCCATCATCTTTCCATCCATCCATCCTTCCATCCATCCATCCATCCATCCATCCATCCATCCATCCATCCATCCATCCATCCATCCATCCATCCATCCATCCATCCATCCAACTGAGAATATCTGCATGTGCCATAAAATTAAATACACTTATATTAAAGTAGATAGTCATATGTAGTAATATTGGTTATATATCACATATTGGTCCCTGCAAAAGCACTACGTTTAGTGCAGTGCTGTATGTGTGTGAAAGCATGTGAGCCCCCTGTGTCTTTAGGAGCTGCTTATGTGTGCAGTGTGAAACAGGTGTTACTGTAGCAGTATGTGCCTATTGCTGACCCGCTATATGTGCCATTCCACCGCACTAACGATTGACCAGCCTGAGATTCATACCGCAAATAAGCTTGAGGAACTTGCTGTAGCTTCAGACGACATCTGTCTGTTGCAGAATCATATTTGAGAAGAGAAGTCTGGACGTATATTGATGTCTAAGAGCAGATATTGTACAGACGCTGCACATTTCCTTAGGGATGTACACTTTCTCTTTTATAATAAAATCTGTCAGTAGAAAAAGAAAGACCAAAAACAACTTGGAGACACAGAGAATCTATCGTATGGTCAGGATATATTTCATCCGTATTCCTTTTTTCAGCCGTCTTCACTGAGTTTTTCACTTTCAACAGAGGCTGTCCGTCCAATGACAGCTACATAACTAACATTTTGATGAGCTGTTTAGTCCAAATTTTCTGAAGAGATTTGATCACTTTATATGATTAACAGATTGAATTTAGGCTTTTCAGCCTAAAAATTTGGACAAAACCACTCAATTGACCCCAGTTTGAAACAGTTGAATCAAAACAGTTTGATTGACAGGCGATCGAACCAATCATAACTCCGAATCCGCCATCTTATCCTAGCCGTCAGGGAGTATCCTATAGTAGTTTAACGTTGTTTAACTTGATTTGTACTTACATCTTTCCGCGCTTGAAACAACATTCCTTCTGATGTTCATTCATGTTTATTTGATGCTATAAATGAACTAGTATGAAGAGATGATCGGTTCACGAGCCGCTTGAAGGATCTGTCACGACACATTAAGGAGTCACTGTACGGTGTTTAGAGTTTAAACTGCTTTAAAAAATTACAATATTTTAAATGTGAAACTGTTTCATACGTTGTCAGTGTCCTCTTTGCTCCACAATGTATTTTTCAACGCGGGAGAACATGAAGTGTGGCATGAGAGCGCATGGGTTATACCAAATGTCAATTAATATGGATTAGTTTTACAATCTCTTTATTAACTTTTTGAGGTGTCAAAAGTGTCATTTGAGTAGCTGTTTATGGAGGCACAGAAAGCTCTCGAATTTCATCAAAAAAAAAAAAAAAATCTTCATTTGTGTTCCAAAGATTGAGTAGTTAATGACAGAATTTTCTAAAGGGAACTAAACATTTAATGTTAATCAAGGAACAAAAAAGTGTTACATAACTTTTATCCATTCTTTCTTTTCTACTGTACATTTAAATGTAAATGTAATGGACTGTTATAATTGGTTAAGCTCGTCTGTTATGGCATCCCTGCATGTTTGTATAATACTGTGTGAATGTGTAAATGTAGATGGACACATGTTAATGTGCCCTTGGTTGTGAGATCATGACATGATGATTTCTCAATATCCAGTTTTTGCCATTAGTTTCAAATTCAATTAGTTTTTTTTTTTTTTTGAAAGTGCAAAAAACACGCCGTCATAACATTGCTTTGTGGTTGCCACGATGCTCTATGTGGCTGTGCGGTTGCTAGGGCGTTGCTATGTGGTTTCTAGGGTTCTAAACCAACAGAACAACCTAGCAACCACGTTACATTGCATTGTGCTTAAAAAAAAAACATGTAATGCCCTGGAAATCACCCGGAATACCCAAGCATTGTGACAGTAAGACGGTGGAATGTAAAAATCTCGCATCTTAATGTTTTTAATGTGCACTGCTGGTTTATTTTAGTATGAACCCGAGGTTAAGTGTAGTTTTGCACCAAATCGTCAAGGGGAAAGAGAGAAGGAAGGTGGCACTCATGTACACAGTGCCATCTCTACTCTGGCACATTAAGAGCACTGTTCTTCGAAGAGCAATGGCCCACAACAGCGCTACACAAAGTGCAATCCCTCGCCCACCTCTGGACGCAGTGTGTGTGTGTGTTTTAAAGTGATTTCTCTGTGTTAAGTGCTTTGGGTCACTTAAGGACCCATATGGACGAGAGTATGTGTTTGTAAAGTCTGCGATGGACTTGTAGCTAGTTTCAAGTTAACACTTAGTGACAAGTGGCAGCGTGCACAAGCTTTTTTCTTACTTTCCTGTCGAGGTGTGTGTGAGAATAGATGTTCTCTCTGGATTTTCTGCCTTTAGATCACTTTGGTGGATGTACACGAGAATATCTGCCCTTCTTTCTTGTATATTTAATGTCTTGTT
Organism: Opsariichthys bidens; assembly: GCA_037194245.1. Lineage (NCBI taxonomy): Eukaryota > Metazoa > Chordata > Actinopteri > Cypriniformes > Xenocyprididae > Opsariichthys > Opsariichthys bidens. Next base: position 8,362,322 of record CM074303.1, read on the forward strand.
CTCTTTTATACTTAGCAACAGCGCTACATATACACACTACTCAGCCGAGGCCATTTCAAGGAGGTGATTTAAGGCGCGCCATGTCCTAAAAACAAGACAAGTTTTTCCAAAGGCTGAGATCGCTTAGTGTCTAGTCGCACTGAACCAAACTTTCGACTGCCAGAATAAAGTCTGTTCTACTTTGCTGTTTGTCCTGGCCAAGATTTGGTGATTAAAACTGGAAGAGACCATGTGATATGGGGCAGTCGTGGCCTAGTGGTGAGGGAGTTGGTCTTGTAATCTGAAGGTTGCTGGTTCGATTCCCACGCCGGCAGGAATTGAAGGTGGTGGATTGTGAATAAACAGCACTCTCTCCATCTTCGATACCATGACTAAAGTGCCCTTAAGCAAGGCACCTAACCCCTAATTGCTCCCCTTGTAAGTCGCTTTGGATAAAAGCGTCTGCTAAATGATAAAAAAATGATGTTATGTAATGTGATCAACAGCCATTTGTGTTGTTTGTTCGTGGTGTTTAGAGGTGGGCAAGTCTTGCTTTTATCCTACTCAAACCCTCTGACACTCTTTCCTCATTGACGAGTTTTTCAAGAAATGCATGTTTTCACTGTTAAACATGTAAGCAATAGAATATTGCTGATATGTGTGTAAGCATACTTCTTAAGTTTTGTAAAACAATCTTAAATCTTAAAAAAAGATTTAAAATGTTTTTAAAAAAAAAATCATGTTTAACTTTATCAGTATGAAACATGCTATGTGAACACACACGCAAACACACACACACACACACACACACACAAAGGAAAAATAATGGACTTTATTCAATTAAATGGTCCTGAAAAAAATTCTCACACTTATACAGCTCATGGTCCAAAAGGGCTGCATTGGAAACTAATGGGAAGTGAATTTCATCTAGTGGAAACGTTTGGTACCTCAACCTCAAATATGGAACACGACGTGTTTGGATTTGTAACTCTGATTCACTAACTAACTCTAGTTTTAGAGTAAAACATGTTTTGAAAAATATGTATTTCATATAAAATAAAAAATAGTATTTTTTCTGTGTTTTTCATGATAATAAACTTTTTGTTATTTTTACTTTTTAAATTTTCAGTAATACCCCAAGTGTGTTCTTTAAAAAGAGTTAAGCCTGTGCACAAAAGCATTCAAGATTTATGACAGTTGGAAATTTTATTTTCAGGTCTAAAATCTCCTAACAATACAACAAAAATTAAATAAAAACTTTACCAAGCTAAAATATAGAACACCCATTTCATTGAAACGCAAGCAGCACAGGGTTAGGAAGTATTTTTAGGAATACAACATATTCTTATGTAAGAAAACAAGACAAAAATCAACAGTTAATAATTGTATTGAGAATTTTATTCTCAGTTATTTATATATTTACATTTCAGAAGATTCTTTTCAAGACTTCGAATACTAATGTTTTTGAGAAGAATCTTTTAATAAACATGCTTAAGTGTTTTTGGGAATATAAAATATTCTTAACTCTTTTTTTTTTCTTAAGAAAACGAGAAGAAAATAACAGTTAAGGAGAATTTTATTCTTAAGTTTCGTGAATCTGGCCCCAGAACTTCATAGGCGTTTTTGTAGTTGAAGTCTTGTGTAGTAGGTGTAGCTGTCAGACTCTCAAACTTAACCCAGACAAGCTTTTATTTCAGGCCTCTCTTTCATTTCTTTATGCTTGCTGGAATAAGTGTGAGCTTTAGAGGCCAATTTATTTAAACTTTTCAGCATATTTGACCTTACCTATTGAAAGCAAGTATTTCTACACAAAAGAACCACTCTATCAGCATGGAGGGTCTCACTCTGTTGGTGTTGAGTTTTCAGAAATGTTTTTCAGTCTTTGCATATTAAACTTTGCTAAAAGAAATCAGGTTTCATTTGTGCTAGAACCTGTTCAGCAGATTTTTGCAGAATTTTAACCTACACAACCCCCCCCCAAAATGGGCCCTTTTAGTTTCATAATAATATTTTTTCATCTTTCTGCAAAATTCCCCACACAATCAGTGCAGACAAAATATGAGAAGTTGAACAGATTACATGTGAGCCAAGGCTATTTTTGCTTTCAGAAAAGAGGGAAAGTGTTTATTTACCTCTTAAGTCAATCAATGGAACATTTACTTATTGTATTTTACTTATTTGCATCATGTGTGAAGGCTGTTGGAGGAACAGGAGCTTTCTGCTATTATTGAATCTCTTACAGAAGACCTTGGCTCAGCGTCTTACTGTTCGAAGATGTTTTGCAATTCCTCTCTATCGTACAGAACTTTGGGTTGCTCTAATTGAGGTGAACGTCCTTGGATTTGCTCAAAAGCACACAGGGTCTCTGTAACCCTGACAACTGCCTTATTAAGCTTCAGAGGTTGCAGCTGATGACCTTCTGGAGAGATGTTTGTTTGTTTTTTTCCCTCTTTGGAGGTGTGTGTTAGGGATCCAAGTGAAAAATATTAAGTACAAGTATTTTTATCTTTTAAACAGAAACAGGCATCTCCGGTTGGTCTTATTTGGACACTCCTGTCTCTCTGTTTCTCTCGGTTGGAGGCCAATATGATGAATGGTTGTTTATGAGTACCGTAATGTTCTAACAGCAGTAGGCATTGGGTTGTTGGGTAAAACTCTCTCTCTCTCTGTTACTCATGGTCATTAACACAACACATTAAGCACTAAACCAGCCCCTGTCTCAATATTTTAAGCTACTATAACATGACAAACCAAGTGTGACACATTTCTCCAGTGTTTCTAGAGCTCATGATGGGGGGCTTCCAGGCAAGTCATGTTCAAGGATAGGAGGTCTGTCAAAAAATATTTGCTTCAAGTGAAGTGGTTGACCTAGTAAATCCATGTATTTGATGATAGATGAATGAAATGAGAATTTCATTGGTTCTTGATGTAAGGGGGCGTGGCCATCCTGCATCGGGATGACTTTAGGGGTGTCACCTCTATCACTATTTAAAGGGAACCTATTATGCAAAATTCACTTGTATATGGTTATTGAATGAAAAGTAATAATCAGCAGTATGTGTTCACAAAATATGCCTATAAAAGATATATGATATATAGATAGATATATAAATATATGAATTTTTGAGCATGACATGACGTTGAGGTGTTAGAAATACATATGCAACAATGTAAACGAATGGCTGCAATTGTTCGTCATTGAAACAAACTGTCCAAAAGAGCCAGAAATTATTCAGAATTCCAATATTACAGAGGAAATGAGAGGTGGACTAGCTATATTGAACTGAAAAGGGCTAATAAAGAGTAGTCGATTCCATCCTTTGGAATTCTCCATTTCCAAAGTTCTCTCTTTAACAGCAAGAAATCTTATTCGAACTCAATTTCTAGGCCATAAACCTTTAGAACAGCTATAATAGAGAGAAGTTAAGAGCCAGAGATCAGTGTTTTGTTGAACTTTAGTTGAGGGGTAATTATTGCTAACCCTGTTTACTCTCATCTCAGCACTGAATTATTCAGCTCAAGAACACTCTTAACCCGCACACACGCGCTGTGGAACCGAAATATACCCAGCCGCACATACAGGGCTATTTAAAGGCTTGTCATAAATGGGAAATGGATGTTGGGATCCTGGAGAGTTCCATTATTGCTACGGTGATGGATGATGGAATACCTTTGTTTTGATACTGCT